>VYZP01027201.1:0-11214 GCA_013400635.1 Hypocryptadius cinnamomeus
GAGGTGGCGGTGCAGCTGGCGCGCCGCGCCGGGCAGGTGAGAGCCGGGCAGGCTCCCCCCGGGACGGGGCCGGGCCGGGCTGCCCCGCGGCCGGAGGAGCCTTCTCCCGGTGTGAGGAAGGGCCGTGCGGGCGCTTGGCTGGTGCGCAGAGCTGGGGAGGGGGAGGAGGGCGGCGGGCTCGGCACCCGCTCAGCCGGGCCGCCGGCGGAGCCCTCGGCCGCGGGAGGGATGGCGGCAGCGGGGCCCCATCCCGGGGGACCCCAGAACCTGAGGGGACACATCCCGCTGGGGCCCCTTCCCGTGGGGGCCTCATGCCTCGGGGCCACTTCCCTCGAGGCCCCAGCTCGGAGCAGGAGGGGCCCAGCCCTTGGGGGTACTTCCCTCGGGGGCTGCATCCCCTCGAGGGGCCTCTTCCCTGGGAGGCCCCATCCCTTGGCCGTTGCATCCTTCGGGGCCAGCATTTGTTTTCCAGCAGCTTGTGCAAAGAAAAATAACCGTGTCAAGGAGGTTTTCTCTTGTTGGATCTGGCAGAGTCTTCAGAGTGGCCGAAATTCACTTGCTAGGGACAAATAGTTGTGTGAAGAAGGTCTGTAGTAGCTTATTTCAGATCCGTATTTTGACACAGCAGGTTAGTCATCTCAGGAGACATCCTGACCCCACTCTGTGCAGCAGCAAAAGTTCTAACAGAGCCAAGAAGTGGGATCAGCAGATTGATTGATTGAGAAAGTGGGTGAAACACAAATTTATTCAGCAATGTATATTTCTCTCTCACTTCCATTCTGAAATGCGCTTCGTACCTATACACTGTGATTTAAGAAGCCCCCTTTTCTATCTTGAGTCCTAGACCCATAACTTTTCCTTAGGGTGTGTTATTAAACATATTTTCTCCTTAGTGAAAAACAACTACACAGATGAACAGAATGCCAGAGGAGAGGGAACTTGTTTTAATAATACAGGGACTAAATGGATAATCCAAATCAGGATGACAGGTCATGCTCTCACAGACTCTCAAAACAGGAGTTTCTCCGGCACAGTCATTCTGCCAGCTATTTCACAAGAAAAGACTCAGGACTTGCTCAAGCCTCCACACCTTATTTCTCAAAATACCAATTTGTGATGCCAGCTTTAAGCTTCCCCAGTCATTTCACTTGCTCAGAAAATCACAGCTGAGCACTTTTTCCTGGAAGAAGTAAACATTCCGTAAGACTAATCCTTGAATCCGAACTCACAGTTTGCCATTGCTACCTGCAAATGGCAGGAAATAGCAGATTCCTTGGCAGGCCAAATTTAAACCAGCCAAGAAGGTTGTTTAATAGGACTTCAAAAACCGGGTATTTTTTTTTCCAATTATTTTGTCATGCTGAGGAATCTTTTTTGTTACAAAAGGCACTGGAGATCCTTCTGGAAGAAAAGGTGCAGGTATGGCTCTATTCTTTTATTTAACTGTCAATCTGCTTCCAGCTATTCCCAAAAGAAACTAGGGCTAAGGACACCTAGTGCAGTGTAGCATGCATTTGGTAGGACTGGAATTTTGTTGAAAACTGACTGATAAAAATGGGGGTTATTTTGATCACCAAAAGCAGTCAATTCCACTAGTCAAGTTCATTTTTTCCTTCTGCTTCTCTTCCCATCCCTCAGACCTTTCCACCTTCACCTCCATCCCCAGAAATCTGCTTGCACTCTCTGTCTCCCCAGATCCAACTCCAGTCTCCATCCCTGCGTGACACTTTGCCCCTTCAGCCTTTCCTTTAAGGAGCTCTGTTTCTCAGGACCGTGGCAGGTTAGGAAGGGTTGGAGTCATTAGAAAATGTCTACAAGAGTCTTGGCCTGAAGAAAAATGTGCACTTCCAGATTTTGGATTTCTAAGAAAAGTCAACCAGTAATACCATTTTCTGGTCTCCCCTGTTGGCTTGTACAGCTTCTTGATTTGTACTGCATTGTGTTTCATGACTATAGATAAAATAGATCTTCTTCCCAACAGATAGGAGTCTGTACTCTGGAATAGTTTCTTCTAACTTAAAAGGCCAGTAAAGAAGTGATGCTTGTATATGTGTCAAAAGTGTTGTTTAGCCCTCTATTACTGGGTTAAAATCATTGCTTCTCTTGCCTATCCTGTTGTTTAGTTCTTATTACTTCTATGAAATATCACAGGCTCTCATTTAATATATATGGCTGTTTCATAACTAGAATGGTCATGGTTTTGTAATGTCTGTAATTGACCTGCTTTAAAATTCACTCTGTAAGGCCACAAATAACTGCATTTTTTCAAACTTCTCTTCTGCTTTTTCTGTAAGTAAGCTGCTTGCTCTGTTCATGAGAGTACATCCATAGGTTTCATGCGACTTTTTGCTCAAGAAAAGCAGGCATGACTAGTACATGCATCTTTGATGCTGTTAAGAGTACTGAGTAATATCTGCACTGTTCTCTCCAATTGCAGAATTGGAAAAGCTTCACCAAAATGAGTAAACATACATCCAGGTGAAAATAAGAGTAAGAAACTAACACTAGGACATAGTATGCTGAACTCAAAACTTTTTTTTTCTTTTTTTTTTTTTTACTCTCTTATTTTTCTTCTTTTTTTTTCTGGAAAATAATTTTATGAGGCATAAGAGACCTAGCAGAATACCACTAAAAAGAAAAAAAAGACGAAACTTTCACTGGTATTCTAAAAAGACAAGATTTTTTCCCATGATGTTAGGTCCCAGGGGAAATTTTTAGGCTATTTTCTATGTAACATGGACAGATGTTTTAGCAAACCAGATTGGAATTTCCTGAATTATTTGCAGGTACTCATGCTTTTTATCTAGGTGTTTGATTTTATCATTCAGCAAATATTTCAGGACAGTATTGCAAACATCCAAAATCCATCTTGGATCTCCCAGAAGTGTATGGTGAGTGCAAGCAGTATGGTGAAATGAAATATCTGGCATGAGCACACTACTGTAGGTGGCTTTCCTGGCAGGTGTTGGGGGAAAAGGCATCTTGACCCTCTGTCTTCTTCACTCTGCTTTGTTGGAATGAATTTTACAAAGGCATTAAAAAAGGAAGAGTGCAGGACTGACTGCACTGAACCCCAGTGTCTGCATTTCCCCTGCTCCATGGGAAATGAAGGAGGGAGCAGGGAGAGCATGGGTCTTGCTCTGTGATGTGGTCTCCATGTAATGATGCAAATGCCCCTTGCTTTGCATAACCCCCCAAATGCTCCCAAGCAGGGTATTAGGATAAGATCTGCATTAGAGGAGGGGCAGCATGGGCTAAGAGTGTTAAATGGCTCTGCTCTAAATAACCATGCTCCCAAAAATCAGTTGCTTAGAAATTGCTGAAAAATCTCTTTAATCTAGGGACAAGCCCTAGTACAGGAATAAAGTCTAGTAAAATACATTTACAGCCAAATTACAGCATCTTGATTGCCAATTTCATTGTACAACTGGGATAAGGTGCAACCTCCTGTTTCCATTTCATCATCCTGTAGTTTTTTTGCTTTCTGCTTGCCTGCTGCCTGTAACCTAGAGTGAGACTTTCATGCAACCCCATGTCCATCTGGAAAGACTAGGCAATTGTAGCAGGTATCCACAGACATTATTGTGAGACTTTTGCAAGGAGAGGAGTTGAGTGATGCTCTCAAAGTATTCTGAGGCAGCAGGCCCTAACACTCCTTTGTAGGCAGGTGACTTTTAGGGATTTTTCAACATAAATTGAATTCTACACTGCTCTGACCTGTTTGATCATTTTCCAAAGAATAAAAGTTTTTCATCAATTATGCAGGAAATGTGATCCTTGTGTGGGGCTACTCTGGCTTGGGTTGCATACTGTACAAGCTGGAGCAAATGCATGGGGTCCCTTTTGTCAAGGCCTTTGTAAGTGGCAGAGCGTTGGCAGAATCAGAGGCGTCCATCCTGCGTGCTGTGGGTGAGCCTCCACAGATGTGGTGCCCATTTGTGGCTGGTGACCTCAGCTCAGCACCATGACTTGTCTGCTCCTCTCCTCTTGACATTCTGCTTGCACAAGAGGTGGGAAGAGCAGCTCATTGCAGGGCTGGTAAATGCTAAATGTGTGTCGTGGCTCCTTGGCATGGGCCCGCAGAGGAGATGGGTGAAGGGACCAGTGGCCGCCACTTCATAGTGCAGGCACACCCTTGGCTACTCCCACCTCCAAAGTGGCTGGAGCCTCATGCTGGCCACCAGAGAAATAGACAGGGTTAAAAAGTTAAAAATGGTCGTGAGCAACCGGGTAAAGGATCAGAAATGAAAAAATACTCCGTTTGAATCTGGCATGTGCAAAGGGTTGTACTCAAACCGGAGAGATCAAGTGCCAGAGCATGCAATGCAATCGGCGGAGCACGTCCACAGGAGGGAGGTTTCATCTCTGCTTTTTCTTTCCCAGCAAGGCTCAGGTATGATCTCGCTGCCCTGCTGAGCAGTGGCACTGATTTAAATGGCTGCAAAAATCTCAATCTACTATGCATTAAAACTGAATAGAAGTCAAGAGCGTGGCATTGCTAAGAAGAAATTAAAATCTTCTCTGTCAAAAGGAGGACATTCCTCATGTATTTCACTATGTGAAATTCCAAGCAGTAAAGACAATAGGAAAGTAAAGAAGAGCAAATAAAATAAAAGGTATCAGCATAGCAGATTTTTTTAGAATACAGAACTGAGGGTGGTTGGAGTGTTTTGGATTTTGCTTTGGGCTGAAGAGGAGCCCAAGGGCCTTGCTGGAGTTAGAGTTTTATGCTTCTGTCGTAAATCCTTCAAGACAACCACACAGGGCATTGAGAGGAGTAAAAAGATTAAGTGTGGTTAATATTTTGATATGCGGTAATGAACTTTAGCAAGACCTCAAACTGGGAAGTACTACCTGCCCTCACGAGCTCAGTAGATAGGTACAACTGATGTTTTACAGCTCACAAATCAGAAGCATTAGTCCAGATACCTTCTGTAGTAAGGCAACAGTTGGCCCTATCCATTACTTGTCAGATCAGTTAGCACCCCCTTCAAATACAGTATTTTATACTATAAAAAATAAAGAGCTGAGATGACATTTGGGAGTTTCTGATTCCCTTTCCCATGCATTGTGCAGCAGAACCGCTATCTTTGGTCATCGAGTATTTCTCAATGGTTTTAAAATACTTTCATCAATGGAAATTTAGTTAAGTAATTTAAATATATAAGTTTTAGATGGGAGTTAGAATGTTGATCTTGTTGCTGCTGGGTTACAAATAAGTGGTGCTTAATTTTTGCTTCATTTTGGCTTGGGTATTTTTTAATTTCAAATAATTTAACATTTTCATTGATTAAAAAATAAGTGATCTCCTTTTGCATCCTGTCCCTTTATTTTTCTTTTTAATGAAGAAGTTGGGAAAAAAAAAAAAAAAACAGAAAGAAAATGGGGGAAGTGTTGAAAATCTTTCATTAAGTGTTTTCCCGTATGTGCATTTGTACTTGAGCTTGTAACAGTAATACCCTGGAGAATCAGATAAAGACATTTCCAGAAGAGAGTCCAGGTTTAAGTCATTGGTTTCATATCTAGGGAGAGCTTCAATTTTTGTTCTTGTTAAATACATGGTAATTATTTGGGAGCCAGAGGGTGGTCAGCATTTAAAGTTCCAAAAAACCCTCAAAACCCCCCCAAAAAAATAATGTGTCTTTGTTGGCAAAATGGAAACCAATTACATTTGCCTTATTGCATATCTTTTAAAGTAAGAGAACAGTGGGTTATTAGCCCTCTATATTAAAAAAAAAAAAAAAAAAAAAAAGAAAAGAAGAAAGAAAAAAGATTTTCCTTGAAAAATGCCTGAGCCTTGAGTTTTTTCTTACCTTGTGTATGCTTTTGGTAATTTTCCAAATCATGATGATTGCCTTCATCCTTTTATTCCCTTAGTTGCATCCCTTAATCAGTCCTTTTCTGAACTGTCAAGAGTGGTTTTTGCAGAGTGATTCAAAATGCCATGTTCCAAAGGAGTACTCATTAGCTCAGAAGGATTTTTTGTCCAAAAATTATAACAGCCTCTGGTAGAATTAGGCCTACAGCTGTTTTTCAGGATTAGCTATATTTTTTTCAGTGAAGATATTATTTTAGTATGCACAGGCTGAATGCCCAACAAATCTGATTTATGAACTTCTGTTTCAGATTATTAGGAAAGCTCTAACAGAGGAAAAACAAGTGTCCACAAAGACATCTGCAGCAGATCTCGTGACAGAAACTGATCATTTTGTGGAAAATTTAATTATTTCTGTTCTGAAAGAGAAATTTCCCTCCCACAGGTGAGTGCCTATAGAAACTATCAATGGCCTTTTTTTGTCCTTTATGTGCTGTATCTCTGACTGGTATTTAAAGGGTACTTTAAAAGTCTGTGTATCTTTCTTATGTCTCAGTATCTTTCTTATATATTGACCTATTGTTCCTACATTTTTGTAGGACTCCTGTTTTTTAAAAAAGTACCATTTCCTTAAACTTAGTACTTTATATTTTCTGTGTTTCTTGATATATGTATTTAATAGCAATGTTTCCCCTGTAGGGACATCATGGATGAAGGTTTCATGTGGATCTCCATGATGTTCAGAATACTGGTCTGTTGCCTACTGTATAAGAATTATGCTAATGCTATCTATAAAAATATAGCAGAAATATATGTTAGCAGAGGTCCCACCCTGCAGACCTTTCCTGTTGCCATCACACATATGCATTTGCCAGATCGGGAGAGGTAAAAGTGTATTTAATTACATTTACCTTGTGTTCTATAGTGAGAAGATCGGTGGGAAGCAGGGCTGTTTGTCATCATCATCATTATTTGATGCCTACTCATAAACAAGCTATAAATTACTACATGGGGTGCAAACCCAAGGTTTTAAAAGTAGATCAGGTTGTTGTTTCCTCTTGAATTATTGTGGTCAACTTGAAAATAATAACTCAGCTCATGTACAGATTAGAGAGAGGGTTTGTATTAGTTGCCAGGTTTGGTTTGATGCAGAGACTGACATTGATTTCTACATTTGACTTCAGTAGATAAAATTCATTTTCCTGCAGAGCCAGTGCAAGGCCTGTGTATCCCTTAAATAGTGTCTGATTCCCTTCTAGCTGGGGGCATCCTGATGGGGATGAGCCTTGCATTCTAGTGCTGTGCAGAAATGAACAAAGAGGAGAATCTGTAGGGCTCAGCTACTAATCTGATTGATGCTGCTGGGCAAAAACCCAACACCATAAGAAGGAGCAGAAAGCATATTTTTATACTAAATATGGTTTCTAAATACATGCTGTATGTGATGGCATACTGAAGCAGTACTGTACAGCATAATGTGTGGTTCTTGGCTGCAATTCTCAAGAGAGTGCCAGGCTTTACAAGCCTATTATTTGTATAATATTCCTTCTACTATTGCTGGTGATGCTCTTCTCTCATCTCCACTCTTATGTTAGTTTTTTTTTTCCTTGAGCAGTCTGGCAGAGAACATAAAACCTACACATTTCCCACAAAATGAGAATCACCAGACACACTCAAGTTACTCAGAATGGGAGCAAAAGTTGTAAGGTCAACATAGGCCTAGCAGCAACTGAAAAATCCCAGATTTTATCAACTCCATACAGTTAACTTCTGACTTTATAAGTAAATGAAGGAACCGCCATTTCTTCAAGACAGTCTTATTTTGTTGGTAGTGGTTGTTGAGTTTGCTTAGAATTTGTTTAGATAATTAATGCATTTAGATTAAACAATAGATTAAAGTTAAATTTAACTAGACTAGATTAAAACACGTGCACTGAGGAGTCTACAAAAACAGTCAGATGGTAAATTGAAGTACAATGAAAATATTAAAAGATCATTCATATTGTATTCAGTCTTTCCCCTAACCAGGTTGAAAGCAACACTGAAAATTTCTGTGATTTCTTTTTCTTCCAAATCATCTTGATTCTTACATCCTCTGAATCAAAAATGGACTTTAGGTGTTAGAAAAATTAAAAGGCATCTTATTAGAATCTGCCATTTGCACTGAGACGCTTAGGAGTCTTGAGATAGTGGAATTAGTATATTTCCAGTATATACTGAAATAGTATATAAAAGTATGTACTGAAATACTCAGAAGTACAGAGAAATACTAGGAAAATCCATTCCAAAAGTAATTCTATCCCCTGTTTCCCTTTTTTCTTCTTGATTAAGTGGTATGTATCATCTTCATTCACACTTCACTCAAGTTTTAATCTTTGCTCATTTTTTAGTACTCTGATGTGCCCTGGCGAGTCTTTTCAAAAGGATGTTTTTTCAGATTGATTCAAGAGTTGTGGGTAGGCACAGCCAGACTACCGAGAGCTGCTGGTTGCAAAAGGCTATCCCAACATTTACCCTTGCTGTTATTACACAAACTGTCATCTTTTGTGTTCCTTGTGGCCTTAATTCTGTAGACATTAAAATCAGGACACAGGAGTTTAGGAGGGTTGCATCCCCCTCTAGCTTCCCATCGTTCTGTCCTCAGATCCCCATATGGGGATAGGTGAGGCATCTGCCCAGACTGAGTCTCCTGCATTTGAGTGGGTATCACTCCTGCTGCAGATTATGGTATGTTACAGCTTCCCTGCTGTTCCTGCAATGAATTTCAGAGTGGCACCATGGCATGAACAGATGTAGTCTAAGGCTTGGCTAAAATTACTAGACTCATTTTCAGTGGGAGTGAAGTGTAATCCAGATTTGAACAGAGGTCAGTGGAGCTGGCAGGCTGGCATGTTAAATTAACTACTTTAATGAGGTGGTTACCCTTCCCACTTCTCAAGCTGTTCCTAGAATTTACTGAATTTACTCCAGTACTTCACACTGGGTGTTTTGCTTCATTTGCAGGTTTTTACAGGACACAGAGCAAGACATCTGAGGTGACCTTGCAGGACTCTCACATTTCCCAGTGTTGCATAGCAGTAAGGGGGGGTGTTTTGTTACCCATTAGCCCAGATTTCATAAAATGTGCGCCTCATTTGGTCTACATCCATTTTGGAAAAATTGCTCTTGAGCATGAAGATTTTATCAGTGGCACTGCTGTGCCCCAGCTCCAGGTTAGCATTTCTGAGCTCAGGGCCTGCAGCATCACACCCCCACTGTGAGGGAAAGGTGAGGGACTGGCTCACAATGCTTGAGGGCAAATCATCTTACACAGAAATACTCCTGTCTTTAATGAAGTTCTCGTTTCACCTTTCTTTGGCTGGCCAGACAGCAGCTATAGTTCAAGCTCCAGCTGGGGGAGCTGGCACAGGGTTGAAGCAGAGGTATCATTTATGTGGACTATGGATAATCTGAGGTGGGTTGTAAGGTGCTCCACCTACAAGAAGATGAACCTCCTCTGCATGCAGCAGCACAGACAAGGCATGGTTGGGTTTGAGTGCTGATTACAGGATTTGTGAAAGCAAAAGTCAAGTGATACAACACCGAGACAAAATAGTGGAACATTTAGAGCAAGGAGCCTGCAAAATGTTATGTTAAACTGAGAGTTTCAAATACCTGTTCAAGTCTTTCTCATTTTTCAGTTGTGCATTAGCACTTTGTCCTTCAGCTGTTTCTTTTAGTGGAGATGAAAATAGTAACAAACACTTCCTAATTCCGTTTTTGTACCAGCGGGGGATCTATAATGCCATCAAAATAGTGTGTTTCTACTTAGGTTGAGGCAGAGTAGCATTTGGAAAATTCAAGAAGTCTCCTCCTGTGCTGTCTGCAGAACATTTTAAACTCATGGCTTCAAGTGTTATCTGGAATCATGAGGTACAGGTTGACGACACAAAATAAAATAGCTGCTACTCTAGTCCTAGGGAGGGACTCTTTTGCAAAAGGTATTTTCTCTTTATTTTATCCTTTTTTTTTTTCCTCTTTGTATCTTTGAGAGAAGCTTTTTTGTCTTCAAGCATTTTCAGAAGCTCTGAATACCGCTACCAGCTGTTCAAATGTGAAACCACCAGCAAGACTCAGTACTAGCAGTTGGATTCCACTCGCTGTACATAAAGGATTTTATGAAAATCTGTGAGAGTTGCACCTGCACATCTCTTACAGAAAGAGACCTTGGGCAGTTTATGGGAAAGCAGGGATAATTAAGGTTGACAGGAAATGTGCCAGAACTGGATGTTCGTTTCCCAGGGAAAAAGGAGAAAAAAACTACTAAAAGAAACTGGGACAGAACAACAGAAGAGAAGATGATCTCAGGTTTCATTTTGTGCCTTGTGCATCCAAACAAACAAACAAAAAATAATTTGTTGATTTTTTCTGGGTCATGGGAAAAAGAAAGTCCAGCTTTGTAAACCTCTTAATTTCCTGAGTCAGATTACTGTAAAAAATACAGATAGGAGCAAGATTGTGGATTTTCTGAGAGTGTATTATTTCCTTCTGACTGAATTTGACTGCAGAAGAGAAGCAGGTTACAGTTTGCAGTTTATATTAGTTACTGCAAGAGACAGACCAAACCTATAAAATTATATTCTGCATAAAATAATCTCCTTGAGTTCCAGGGATGCCAGTTCAGATCCATTTCTGCATTCATTTTCATGGCTTCCTTAATGGTGTATTGGGAAAGTGTACATAAATAGAGTTCATTTTTGCCATGTAGAATAGTGTGCTGTAGATTTGAGAACTCTCCCTCAAAGTCTCTATGAAAGTTACCTATTCCTAAATTTAAAAAGCAGTATGTGTGTTTACATTTATACAAGAATGTTTTATGGAGAGAGGGAGAAGTTCTCTCTTAAAAACCAGAATGATGGGGTTGTACTTTCCAAGCTATGTATCTAAGCTAATGTTCTGGGATACTTGTTTTACCCTTGCACCAAATGCAGGTTTATTGCAGAAGAATCCACTGCTGCAGGTTCAAAATGTGTCCTCACCGACAGTCCAACCTGGATTATTGACCCTGTTGATGGAACGTGCAACTTTGTGCACAGGTAAATGGCCTGGGAAACCCATCAAAACCCAAAATGTAGCTTCTCACAGATCCTCCCTTCCTCCTGAAGGTGCTTTTCCCTGGTGAGGACACACATAGGAGCCATCCCTTTATCTCTTGGTACCTGGCATGGTATGTGTGGGGAGCTGTGTTTGTGCCATTATCTGAGGGTAAGCTGGAGTTTGTGCCGCTGCCCCCAGCTCACAGTCCCCAGCTCACAGTCCTGAGCCCACAGCCCCAGCCCACAGCCCCCAGCTCACACCCTCAGCTCACAGCCCCAGCTCACACCTTCATCTCACAGCCCCAGCTCACACCCTCAGCTCAC
>VYZP01027201.1:11684-76381 GCA_013400635.1 Hypocryptadius cinnamomeus
AGCTCACAGCCCCAGCTCACACCCCGAGCTCACACCCCAAGCTCACAGCCCCAGCTCACACCCCGAGCTCACACCTTCAGCTCACAGCCCCAGCTCACAGCCCCAGCTCACAGCCCCAGCTCACACCCCGAGCTCACAGCCCCAGCTCACACCCCGAGCTCACACCCCAAGCTCACAGCCCCAGCTCACACCCCGAGCTCACACCTTCAGCTCACAGCCCCAGCTCACACCTTCAGCTCACAGCCCCAGCTCACAGCCCCAGCTCACAGCCCCAGCTCACACCCCAAGCTCACAGCCCCAGCTCACACCCCGAGCTCACACCCCGAGCTCACAGCCCCACCTCACAGCCCCAGCTCACAGCCCCTGGCTCACCCCCAGCCAGCACACATTCACGTGCAGGACCCCAGCAGCCGTGCTGGGGGAACAAGGCTGTGCTGTGAGCACACTTGGCCCAGCGCCTCCCGTGGGTTTTGCACATTCCTTCCAGGAGTTCTGCGCTTCAGACACAGGCACTTCCTTCTTCCTGGGAAGTGCCACCCCTGTGTGTGTGTAGAGCAGCACTGAAAACTGAGTTGTGCAGAGATGCTGGTGTTATATTTCTAAAGTACCTCCGCAAAACGAAATCTAGGGGTCCTTGCTGCAAAAATTGAGTCTTTTAATTCACCATTCGAGTGTTAGGAGCTGTGAACTAATGCCTATTATAATATTTCTACTTAGAAATCCTGCCTTATAGTTAGCAGCTTAAAATAACTACAACTTTCATTAAAAAAAAAAAAATAATAATTTCCTTGACTTTTGGTGCAATTACACAGAATTCCAGGGGAGGTGGGCATCATGTGGTGATGTTTCATGCAATTAAGTGACATTTCCTCTTTCTAGCAATATCTTCTGGACTTCCAAAGTCCTTTTTGAAATATGTTTTTAAGAAATGAATTTATTTCATTGTTTAAAATGTAATAACTATACAGTAGTCAAAAGGACCAAATTAAATACATGATCATCACTTTGAAAAAGGACAGCATAGAGGAATTGGTTCCTTTTTATGTTGGTGTCAGCAGCGAGGTATCTCCATGCTATTTAATTGCTGTCTCAGATGCATAGCTTGAACAAAGTGTGTTCTTAAAAGCAATGACTTGTTATAACATTAGTGGCTTTATACTGGATGATTCAATTACCCTAAAGCAAAAACATCCCTAAAATATACTACATGTTCAGTGTAAAAATTGTGTTGTCCTCATGAGTTTATTTCTTGCCTTCTCCAATATTAACTTACATTTTAAAAGGAATTGACAAAGTTAAAGAGGCTGACAGAGGAGAAATACTGTAATGTCAAGGGCATTTTGGCAAGTAAATTCACAGAGCTCCATGTGGGGTTTTGTTGCCTAAGGGGGTTGCATAAAGGGTAAGTTGAGAGATTTTTCATCAGTACTACTTCATTTCTAATTTTTCAGATTTCCAACAGTGGCAGTGAGCATTGGATTTGCTGTTAACAAAGAGGTATGAAATATGTTCTTTAAGATGGGCGCCTGAGAGTTGGCAGAAGTCTCAAAACCATGTGGGAACTTTAAAAAAAAAAATAGGAAAATTAGTCACTACTCAGGTTTTCCTATGCTTTTTAAATGCATCTAATCATGCTCTACTCATCTAAATTCATAGTCCTGCAAAACCTATTTATGCCAACTGGCAATTAAAAAAAAAAATCTATGAATTATTAAAAGTGTTATGGGATTTATTTGGAGAAGAAGGAGGTACTGGTGTGAGCAAGGTTTAGTTAGACAAAACCATAGTAAGTTTGATTTGGTGCTGCCTCTTCATAATTTAAACATACATCCCAGTGTATCCCAATGTTCCTGTGTTATTATTATTGCTTCTTTCCTGCTAGCAGTATCTGTGAAAGCTAACTCCTGCTAGGAGTCAATGTAGAGCTGATTTTATGAAGAGAGCAAAATTCAATCTGCATTTGTATTTTTCTTAACATAGTAAAATAGCTATATTTACCACATGAGACCTTGATTGTAGTGAGGGTGGGAAGGTACCTAGCCTTCCAATGTGCCATTTTGAGTTTTCTAGCTATACTCATTTGTGCTAGTGCCTTTTCTCCAGATGTTGCTGGTTTGCAATTTGATATATATCTATGAAATAACTAGTTACTTAAATTGCCAATGAACGTGCCTCTTTCAGCCTAATTCCACAATCTTTAATATATTTACAGCTTTAAGCAAAGCCAGCAAGAATTCTGTGCAGTAACAACCAAGTTTTCAGATGTGCTAGTATCTCTTACTGATTTAAACAGAATAATGTTGTGTGCTTCTCTGGTAAGACTTTTCCAACATGGAAATTGCAGAGAAACACTTCCATGCTTTTCTGAAACTTATTCATTGCCAAAGGTTCTTTTGAACACTACATTTTATTACCAGACAGTTTTTGCTGATATTTATGTTTTCTAGAACACCATCATGATTTTGATGCTGCATATTTTGGGTTATGTAAATTAACAAAGCTGAAACAAAAGTAAAGAGTGATGTTAAATCTCCCTCAGTTAAACAATTAGGGCAAGCAGAAAAAAGAGTAAACTGAAAAGGAGCCAAAGTACACACAGGGGAACTGGCCTGATTATGAGCCTTGAAGAAATTCCTGCAGATGTCTTTAGGGAAAGAGTCTGTTAATAGTGTGTTCCTCAAAAAAAACCCCCTTGGTTTAGATGGGACCTCAGGGTAGGGAGCCAGGACAGTCTATTCCCTTTAAATTGTGTTTATGAACACTGAGTGCAGCAGGAGAAGATTTGAAGTCTAGAACATCTGAGATGTTTTCTTGACCTTGTGGGCAACTTCTGACACCTCGGGCAAGTCACTTAATTTTTGTGTACCCCTAAATTAAATAATGCTAGTATTACTGATCTAGGGGCAATTTTCAGAGCTGACCCTTGAAGTTTTTAAAGTGCTTTAAAGTCTTTTGGTGAAGCCTGCTAAAGTAATGAAAATTTTAAATACCAAGGGTCAAATTCTGACCCTCTTTTCATTGGTAAACAGAATCTCCCACGAGAAGTCCAGTGTTGCACATTCCTAAGCTTTCACTGACGGTATTTCTTTCCAAACTCCTTCTCTTGGAGTCCTGTGACTTCAAGAGGTCTTCACAAAAGGATTTTGCAGAGAAGGATTTGAACAAGTGACTAGAGTGTACTGCTTTGATTGAAAATGCAGGCAAATTCAATGCACCACCAAAGCTGAGGTGCCTACAAAAGCATCCACTGTTAATAGACAGTGCCGTGGCTCCTGAGTTTGGATGCCTGACTGATCCTGGGGCTGCAAATCTTTGAGGTCCAGCCAAGGTCAGTGGGGTTGCTTCAAGGAGTAACTGCTCACCAGTGAAAGCAAAGCATTCAGAGTCTTGCCTCAGAGGTCTTGCATATTTTCAGCGGTAACATTTCAATTGCATTTGAAAACAACTCAGTGTTTAATCCATTCTAATATGAACAGAAACAAGCTGTGAGTAAGAATTTAGAGGATCAGGAACACATTGCATTAACTTTTCTTTATAAACTGAATTTTATATGACCTATACCTTAATATCACAGTAATAGTAAAATTATTCCAGTTTTTTAGCATCAGTGTAATCTTTATTATGTGTACCAATTACAATATTGCTGATCTTTTTGCCATTAGTAGTTGTTTATATTTATGATGAGTAATTTGAGTTGCATTCATTTCTTTCCTTTTCAAAATCTTAAAGCTTGAATTTGGTGTAATTTACCACTGCACTGAAGAACGATTATACACTGGTAGAAGAGGTCAAGGGGCATTTTGTAATGACAAAAGGCTTCAGGTATCAAAAGAGACAGGTTGGTCTAGATTTTGTTAGAACTCTAAAAGGAATATATTAATTTTGTTTCAGAGTTGTTGCAAATCATCATTAGGATAATGAACATCATTATCCTGATGGAAAGTATTTCACCTGCATGATAATTTTGTTGTTTTGTGTTTGTTTTTTTCTGAAAAATCACTTTCCTCCTTTTCTTTTTAAAATATACATCTGAATATGAACTATTTAAATAATCCTAAATTATTTTGCTTCACAACCGCTGTTTAAAATAAGGAAGAATGTGTAGATTCACCAGTTTCATTCCAGCTGAGCCCTGGCATAACTTTTTATAAGCAGGATGCAATGGGAATGGTGAATCGAGTTCAGAGTACTATTGTGGCTGCTATTCACTTCTTTTCCAATGAACTTGTACGTCACAGAGTGTCTGATGTCTGTAGGCAAATGTGCTAACAGTGAATTAAAGGGTGCATGCTTCATTAGGGGTTCTTTAACAGCTTGCTCTGGTGTGTGAGGTATGCTTCAATGTACAAATAGCCAGCAACACTTGGCCAACGCTTGAATGGAATTCTTCTATTTTTTATTTGTATTTAAACCAAGTCATAGACCTGTCTGTTTACCTAATGATGATAGAAAACAATCACTTGGTATTATTTAGAGAAGTTTTCTTTTAGTTAATCAAAATGCAGAGGAGAGCATAGCGCTCAATTGTAAGTGGAAGCAGACATATGACAGAAGTGTGCACCAGTGTACACATTAGGTGGTAAAAATTTCACCCCAAAGAGAGATTTAATGAGCTCAAAACACAGTAAATTCAAACATTTTGACATACAGATTTCTTTAGTGCCTGAAGCAGACCCTGCATCAAAATTTCACGTGAAATTTGGAAAGTTTGGCTATTCATCTAAGTTAATAGTGATCTGGGGTCTACATATTTGGAGAGACAGATTGTACAATCATTGTAAGTCTTAAATCCCTAAGATTTTAATCATTGGTTATACATCACATTTTAATCAGTGCTCAAATATCTCATATTCCAAAAAAGCCCATACTGGCAGAGACTATTAGGGAGACCTGGGGGTGCTCGCAGTTGGACTGCATGAACCGCTGTGGAAATGGCCTCACATGCTTTTGCAGTCAGAGACTTCTGGTTTCCAGCTGAGCAATGAACAATTTTGGCATATGTCACTTCTGTCTTCCTTTCTCTAGACATCCAGTCTGTGTGGGTGTCTAGAACACAGCAAGGGAAATAGACCTTCTGCCCTTCCAAATGCTTTGAAATTTTCTTTTGTTTTGAAATAAATCATTTTGTGGTGGGAAATTTTCACCAGTGAAGGTGGATCTGCTTTAATCTCACTCCCACTGATATTGTAGGTGTTTTAAATCACAGGTGCTCTCCAAGGGCTGTGGCTTCAGTGAAATAAACCAACCCTGGAAGACAGACTTGTGTTTCCCTCTACCTGCCACTGGAATTGAAGTGGCCATGATGTGTTTGAGGTCTAAGCTGTCATGTCACTTGCTGCCATTTGTTTTCAGGAAATGTGATTGTTGTATAATGTTGATCTACACTTATACATTCATTGTTCAGCTTAGTCATCTGAAATCACAGCCCAGGCAAACATTGTTCTTTGTCAACACCCAATTTTGTAGAGGTTTGGTAGGGAGCCCATGCAGCTATGATACACTTAAATGAAGGATCCATCTTCCCTGTTATCTTGAGTGATACATTCTTCTCATGCTTAGATTCATGTCAGGCTTTACATGTGCTAATACTGTCAACATATTTTCTTTTTTTAATCTTCTGGGGTCAACAGAACTGATCTTTTCCTCATAAATTTATCCATATCACTGCTAAATCTTTTCTACCAAGCCCATATCTTGAATTCCTGAAATCTCATAGTGTCTTTTAATCGGTCAGCTCCTTTTGCTAAGCAGAGACCTCCCTGTTAGTTGCCTTAGTCTATTCATCCAATTTCCAGCTTGGGGAAATTGGCTTGAGTAGCCTTGAGGAAAATTGAAGAGATCTGTCTATGCATTAGAAATATTTTTAATAACAAAAGAATAACTGTCTCAGTCACAACCTAACTGTGACTGGCATGGTGTGAATGCTTGGTGCATTTCAGCAATGAGATGGACATTAAATGTTCTCTGATTATAAACTGGGTCTATTATGCAAAATAATCTAAGGCAGATTGTTTTGACCATCCAGAATTTTTAGTAGTGGCTAAACAACAAATACCCTGCAGCATGCCTGGATTGGCATTTTTCTGTTTTAACACAGTAATTTAAAAAGCAGGAGTTGAATCTATGTTCCTACAGTTAATATTTGTGACACCCTGTAACTTTTAATCTAATTACATACTTGTTACTTACCAACCATTTTACCACATTGTTCAAATCCATAAGGTTCATCTGCAATAGTGAATTCTTTGGTAGCCTGTTTAATTAAATGGTGCCTCACTCCAGCCTAGTTTGCTCTCAAAAACCTCCTTGCTCCTTGTGTGGAGAACTTTCAGCTCATGCAGGTAGCTGTAAGAACCAAGTAGAAGTTGCCTACCTGAAGGAATGCCTCACCTGTAGCCCAGGGTAGGAGGTGACACCTGGCACAGGGCACAGCCCAGTCAGTGAGTTCTCAACCATGAAACCTTTGAGTTTTCCATCCCCTTAACGCCTCTGAGTTCGGCTGGCACAGCAGGAGCAGGGACATTTGGCATTTGTTCAGCCGTCTCCACCTACACTGGCACACTCTTATTGCAGCCTGGCAGTAATCAGATCTCACATGAGGACTGCTTCAACACCTCTCAAGTCACTGTGAGTCTCTCCTTTGACTATACACAAGGCTGGAGTCTCCATCTGCTCTAGGACAGCATTGCTTTGCTGAACACAAGAAAAATAGAACCTTCACAGATTATTATTGTTAAAAATACTGCTTTACTTTGTCATAAGAAGGAGTTTTTTTCTGTCATAAGGTGTCTTCAGTCTTTGAAATGCCAGAATGGGCTATTTCTAGGTGACTGATGATTTAGGGAGAAACTTTTCTTTCCTCTTATTGTGTTCCCAAATGTTTATAATTGGTTAACAAATTACATTAGAATTCCCTATTCAAGTACCACCCTCTTTTCAAATATGAATAGATTAACATCATTAGCGGTTACTAGATTACTGGATTATTTTTAGTTGACTGCTAATATTAGTGAATTTTCCAAGAGGTGACTGGTCAATGAAATAAAACAATGTATGGAAAGAGAAGGAATGTAAGAATGCATTCTTGGTTTTAATTCTCCTGGGGGGGTTTTGTTGGGTTGTTTTTTGGTTTTTTTTAGTGCATTTAGAACAGACGATTTGATAGTAGAAAACCTAGTCTTGCTTGAATTTCTATGCAAAGTTGTCACCTTATGAAAAAGTTTGGGGTAGAAAAAGGGACATGAAAATTATTTTTGTGTGAAAAGTTCATTAGTGTTTTAATTTAAAAACAAATTTATGGAACCTACCTGGAAGCTGTGGAATTAATGGAAACATCTCTCTACTATTGCAGATATCTCGAAGGCCTTAATTTTAACAGAAATTGGTCCAAAACGTGACCCTGCAACTTTGAAATTGTTCCTTGGTAACATTGAGAGATTGCTCAAGGCCCAAGCACATGGGTAAGATGTTTTACAGCATATGTCTCACATTTGTGACCAAAAAGTCATTTAAAAAAAGGAATTAAAAAATTAGACTGAAACAAGTGTGTTGTACACATAGGTTGAAGTCAAAAGCATTTTCTTCTTTGTGTTGCTGTGGGGTGCAGGGTCCGTGTCATTGGGAGCTCCACGCTGGCCCTGTGCCACTTGGCATCCGGCGCTGCAGACGCCTATTACCAGTTCGGCTTGCACTGCTGGGACCTGGCAGCAGCCACTGTCATCATCAGAGAGGCAGGTGGCACTGTGATAGACACTTCAGGTGAGCAAAATGCCCTTGCTTTGCCATTGACTGTTGGGGGACTGGGTGAGTGGCTGCCTCGGGGCAGCCTGTGTCACACCCCTGTGGCTCTACCTCATCTCTAGCAATATCCTGTAGGAAGGTCTGTATCCTCCACTAGGCTCGGGCTGGTTATTCAGAACACACTGATGTAATTCCAGCATGGGCTTTCATCACATCAAAGGTCTTCTGAGTCAAACTGTATTTCCATGACCTTGAGCCCTCAAAACCTTTTATTTGTAGTAAGGAACCAGCCCAGGAGATTGGCTGGTATGCTCAGATGTTCCAATTAGATTTCAACAGAGACATCCTCCCAAGAAAGGAGGACTCTGAGGTACCAGTTTGGACATATATGACTAGAAACTACTCAGAGGGAGTAAAGGGCAGCACAGTCTCCAGATTATTACTTCATTAATTTAGATGACACACATCTCAGAGTAATGGTTTACTGGTGACTGGTGCCTCGATACTGTGGAAAGATCTGGTGGATTAACGAGGGTATGCTGAATGAACTAATTTCTGTACCATTGCTGGAAGAGGGGAATATTGCATTTATTGTTGGCTACTGGACAAATCCAGGCATTCACTGCTCCTCTTGCATACTTTGGCTCGGCATCTAGAATTTTATAAAATAATTTTTCACTGGAGATTTCCATGTAGGAGCTGTTGAGTTAGGTTGCCCTTCCCACCCCAAAAGGAGCTACGTATGAAGTTGTTTCTGTGTTTCTGACCCTATCTAATTACAGCATGGCTTATATTTAAGACACTTCTCGTTAATCCTCTTGTCCTCAGGGGGACCTCTGGATCTTATGTCCTGCCGAGTGATTGCTGCAGGCACGAGAGAGATGGCCATGTTCATAGCTCAGGAAATACAAACTATTCCCTACCGGCGGGACGACGAGGGTTAAATACTCGTTGTGCGGAGTGTGCCCTCCTGAACCGCGCAACGTTTGCGAGATGGGTGTCTTGAAAGGGTACGTGATTTCAGCAGGATGATTTCTGGGGAGATTTTCTGTGTCAAATATGTTTTTTATAAATTTATTACCATGTGGGAAGGCATAGGGAGATTTTTAGACCTCTAAGAATCGTGTTTCCTTTTTAATATGTATCTCTTTCAGCAGTATCTTTTTTATAAGATAGAATATTTTACTTGTAGCAGATTAGTCTCAAAATTAAGTTGTAATTTCATATCTGTGGGGCTGATATTTAGTCTTTTGTAACACGCAGCTAAAAAATGGAACTTTATTTTTACAGATGCAGATCTCAGGTAAATGAGCTTTAGGACTGTAGTAATGGAGGAGTAGTTGAGACGTGTGCCTATAATAATACCGTTGTTCCACGATACTTAAGAATGCAATAAAAATGGCATTGTTGTTTCCTAACAATGTCATAGTTCTGTATCCATATATGTACATGTCTGTGTGTCTGTGTGTGTGTGTATGTGTGTGTATATGCACCTACATGTGTCCATGCATGTATACACACACATCCCCAGGGGTGTATGTGTATATATATGGATACCCTGAATGTTTACAGCAGCTTAGAGGATGCATAGAGAGAAGAAAGCTAATATTGGAAGCTGTTTTCAGGTAAGGGTTTTTTTAGGTTACTTAGGTGATCCCAGTCAGGGCTGTCCAAATGGCAAATAGCAGAGCTGACCATGGAAAATGTTTAGTTGTTTTACATACTGCCCAGCTAGTTTTGTTTCCCTTCGTCCCTCTGCATGGGCATAAATCATACTGTCCTGTAGGCCTCTGTAAGATACTCAAACCTGCAAACAATTACTACCATAGAGTACTTATAGTTAAAACCAGGACTATTGAACTCGAGCTGAGTTATTCACAGTATTAACTATGACATGCAGCAGTAGGAGGTCAGCAGAATAGAGCACAGTGTCAAAGAGCTGTTGATTTTAGAGAAACTTTAAGCAGAACAGCAGGATTTGGCACCTTACAGGCAAGTTATTAAAAATATGCACATAAGATATGCTTGCAAAAAGTTGTAAATCACATGCCCTTCTTGCACAACATTGTAATCACACTTTTTGTTCAGAAAAGACTGTAAAATCAGTTACATAGGTTTCCTAAATACACAGTTGTTCTCTATCCCTGTATCTAGCCCATCATTTCTATTTAGATTGTGTTTTAAATCGTGAGCACAGGCAAAACACAAGTGTATCGAGAAAAGCAGTTGATATGAAATCACTTCTATTTTTTCATCAAAAATTTAATTAAAAGGTATCTTTTTTGCAAGAGTGCAAATTGAATAAAGGAATGAGCCAAAAGAGTTGGTTAAAAATCTAACTTTTGTACACTGCATGTGTAGACTTTTTAAACATGTTCAGATATCTGCTTAGAAGATACAAACTAAACAATATTTTTTAAAAATAACCTTGTGTGTGTTTCTTGCAATGAAAAATGTTTTTCACTGAATATAACATGAAGTTCTGTGTGATTTCTTGATGTTTTTTTCATGAGAAATACAAAATATTGACTGTGTGAGGAATATCTAAATCCAACTAAGCATTTAAAAGCTGATGGTTCTTTGCAGAAAATCAACACTTCCCATCACAGTGATCAACATTTTGTCACTGCTCCCTTTTACCCCCTCCACCTCTTTGTACCCCTGCTTGGAAAAGGAGATTGTAAGCCCTCTGGGGCAGGAGCTACGGTAGTTTGGCTCTGGGTTTTCACAGTGCTAATAGGATGAGATTCTGGTCCACAACTAGGCACCGAGGTGCTATAATAATACAAATAATAAATGCTAATAGGCTCACTTTTCTCTTGTTCACTCTCCCCCCACTTCCCGAGCCCAGAGGAGATGGGAGTGACAGATGCAGGGCTTGGTGGCACCGCTCTGATTCCAGGCTGCTTAGCCCTGGCAGCCGTGGGAGCAGCTGGGGCTTTACTCGGGCTTGTGCCGTGCCTGTAAGCCCGGGAAGGAAGCTTATGCTGGCCAGGAACCAAGTGTGGGGGAGCTCAGCCCCACTTCATCCGCTCCCCCTCCTCACCCCATCCCCCCCACTGCAGGGGTCAGAGGCTGCTTCGTGGGTCTGGGAGGTTTCCCTGCAGCTCAGCTCACTTGTACAAAGAGTGTGTGACCCAGTTAGGGCTGCTCTGCCCTGGTGCTCCCGGAGCTCGGCAATCCAGGGAAATCCGTGTATCGACTTCAATGGCACACGGCAGCGACTTGCAAAGCTGGGAGCCAAGCAAGGCAGGAGGGGAGAAGTGCAGAAACCCAATCCCAAGTTCTCATTTGTGCCCAGGATGCAGTCTGGGTTTTTATTTGGACTATAGTCCAAGTGTGTTAAACTGGTCCTGTGTGCGGGGAGCAACAATCCTGCCTCCCCCACCTCCTCTGCTGCTCATGTGCCAGGACAAACATTTCTGAACACTTCCAGGGGACCAGCTGAGTGAAGTGATCTGCCTGCAAAGTACCCCAGTAAACAACAAGGATTATTCTCGAGGCACACTGTTTTCTCAAGCCGATTCAGTCCCTGGCCACCATGAGTGGCTGACTTCAGACACCAAAGGGGGTAGCAGGGGGCAAGCAGGACAGCTCCCTTCACAGATGGTGTCATAGTATCCCAGTTCAGAGTTTGCATCAAATTGCAACCTTAAAGCTATTTGACTGCAATAAACTGTACTGGAGTTTGTCCTCTCTTCCTTATTTCTTGGTAGCCAAGTGAAATTTTGCTCAGTGTGTGCCCAGCAGCTCGTCCTGTGAGTGCAGGCATTCATAGTGCAGCACATTAGCCAAAAACTTAAATCCCCCAAAATGCTCAAACACGTAGACTCTTTCCTGCCAGCTGTCGTAAAATGCTTCAACTGTTTTCCAGTGTATACATTGTGGAGTACATAATGTATCCAAGATGGATGAAGATTTTCTCCCTGAACACCAGCACAACAAAGATGCCTGTGCTCTGAAAAGCAACTGCTTCCTCTGTAAGCAAATGGTGCTCAGCTTCCCAGAGCTGTTCCAGTTCATGCCTGCATCACTAACCAGCTCACTGGTGGAGAACAACCTCCAGTCTGCTGGTCTGATCTCTAAGGGTGCTTTCTGGTAGAATAAAAAGTGGAAATAGCTGTAAACTCCAGGGAAATGGTCAGTGGCTGATCCCTCTGCAGTGTGTGTCTTGTTGAGCTTGTCAGATTTTGCAGAACAAGTCCCGGCATGTTTCAGGTGTGCTGCAGGGCTGACATTCTCCCCTTGATTATACCAGTTCATCTCCCAGTATTGAAGAAAATATGCATGTATTGGAGCACTTACCTAGGGGCCCACAGGCAGTATTCTCTATGCTTCATCTAGAATTTGGCCACAGCTTCGATTAAAGGAATAAAAATATCACCAGTAGCCATTCTGGTGTTGGAATTAGAGTTTTGCTGTTCTCCCAGCAGGATTGGATCTGTTCAATGTCTACACAGGAGATGTGCAAGGGGGATCTCTGAATAATGAAATAAGACTTAAGCCACTATATCAAATTAACACAGACCACACCTTTTTCCTGGTACCTTCCTAGAGCTGCCAAGACTGTTTAAATTTTTTTTTTTTATGCTAGTAGGGAAGCTGTGTACAAAAATGTGCTCTGCTTCAGGACTGTATTGTTAAGACTGAAAACATAGAGAAGTCGAAATTATTGTTCCTCCAGCAGTTTCTGTTTTACACCATGTTAAAATCAAGTCTTTAATAAAACATCTCCCCAACACTAAGGATCATTCACCAGCAGTGGAAGGAGGAATTTCCATTTTCTTTTAATCCATCCACCAGGCATGACAATAGCACTATAGGATGCTGCATTTAATATGCATACTGTGTTCACATAGCAGAAGAACTAATTCTATTCCAAAGAGGAATAACTGTTGACACTAACTCTGGATATCCATGGGGCTTGCTCCTGAAGTTTTAATTTTAAAATGCATTACAATGGTGGGTTTGTACTTCTGTCCTTTTTATCCCATTATATTTGTACAGTGAATTTTAGAGTAAAATGGACATAAGTGTGACCTTTCTTGTCACAGAAATAAGGTGCATGTTTCACAACATGAAGAAGCTGAATTCTGTATCTCAGCATAGTGCATGTTACTATTTCAATGACAAAAAAATATCATGTGCAATTTCCCTTGTGCACAGCTGTGAAGTCCATGCATACCAACACAGGTACCACTGTGCAGCCTGGTAAGAAGGCAGCCAGAGAGACCCACTTCATACAGGTGCTGTGGGAATTGGTCAGTGATCAGAAGGCTCTTTAATTGCAGTCACTTCTATGCAATTACTGAAATCCATTATATCATACTGAGTACTTCAGTACATACCCTTATAAACAGCATTTATGCATTTGTCATCCTCTGCACCTTTTTATGCACACTGCTACTTCATGCTGCCTACTGCACTATGCTTCTTCAGTTAGCTACTGACTTTTAGTTTTACTAAAAGCTAGTATTTCATTAGTGGATATTCAGGGTTTTTTATAATATACCCATTAAAACTATTGTTTTGCAATTCACTGAAACAAAAGAATTCAAAATTGAGGTCTGAGTCTTCCTGCCAACACTTACCAGGATGAATTGGATAAATTGGTAGAGTTGTACCTGTTTTCAAGAGAAATAAAATAGCCAACACTTTCTCATGCAGGCAGAATTTTCTACCTGGTCAAAGGGAGGGAAAGCCTCCTTTAATTCAGCAATGCCTGATATGCAACATGGAACATTCATCAGCTCCAAACAGGAATGGTTTCCTCCTCCAAGCACTTATTATCAAAATCAGTGCTAATGGATATGTGACAATACAATTTGGAAAAAAAATACTATTTGTATACTTAATACAGTCTTATATTTCAACATTAATGCTGGAACAATGCTATTTTATTTATATACACATATAAATGCATATGATAGATAAAAATTGAGTCTGGAATAAGTTTTTTTTATACAAATTATTAATACAAAGGCTCACCAAAATTGTCTTAAAATTTCTCGGTGTTTGTGTCTCCAGCCACCTGTCACAATCAAATTCAAAGTGTTAATCTGTGGAAAGAAAAGCATTTATTCAGAGATGTTTTCTAAGATAAAAAATTGTGCAGACACATTCTTTGCACAGAAAAGATTATGTTAGGTATTAAAGAGGTCAGTAGGGAAGGGATAATCTTTATCACATTAAGCTGGAAACCTCTTAAAGTGTGAAAGGTCTGTGTCCTTCAGCGGTGCTTTTCTTTTAGCCAAAAATATGCAATGGTGGTGTTTGAATTTGAAGATATTTGAGAAAGTGGCACTGTATATGAAAATGGATTGTTGCTGTATGAGTGATGCAGCAAGACTTGGAAATAATGTGACATTAGTGATCACTTACAGGACCTTGAATTGGCTATATTCATGGTGGAAATACTGGTTTATTCTATATATAAACATGTACATCCATCAGGTGACACATAGCCAGGATTTCTGGAGACACCAAGTGATTCTAAAGTCCTGCTTCAGGTGGTCAGCATGCCTCAGGGCCACACTTAACATTTGAGACAGCAAATATTTTAAGAACTCTTTTAATGTAAAATGCAGTCATTATTGTACGCACATGCAGAAATTTAGAAATGCAATGTTGGTTTGTCCCTGCTTTGCACCTGGTGTTTACTATTTGTAAGATGGACAAGACATGCAAATTTAACAGAATATTAATACTTTACATTGACTTTTCAAACATAGAAATAAATATACAAGGGCTCACCAGTTTCCAAAGTTTAGGAGAAAAGCACTGGAGATTTTTTTTCAGATGCACTCTATCCCTGCACTATTTAATCTATACATAAAAGAGCAGTGGGAGGAAAATTAGTTTTACAAGATGCAAGTTGACTTCAAAAGAGATTAAGGCTACTTAATTACACCAGGATATGCCCCACTGATTTGCTAAGTCTGTAGTAAATCTGAACCTAAGTGTACCTGTGGAAATGGACAACAAAACATAAAAGTCATTATAATTCATGTAGACTTCCTAATAATCCATATTAAATTTTCTTATCTAAGACATTCTTCTGTAATTATTATATTGGAAGCTAAGACTAATTACTTTTAGATGTTTTATACAGGCAAGGGAAAGATGGATTTTACAACTAATAAGCTACTCTAAATCAAGAAATCAAAGACCTTATTAACTCATCATCTGAGCATGTGCAATTTCAAAGAGCGCTCTCCACCCACTAATATCAGCTGAAATTAAGTTCATCTCCATCATGCAGAGATTTTGTCATGGAAGTATAATTTAAAAATGCAAAAATATCCATGTTGCAGTCTTGTATAAACATTTGCAACATCATGCTTTGTTCTTTGGAAACTAGCATTTCATCCTGTATCTTATACAAGTTAAAGAGTTTCTTGTTATTTTTTAATGAACGCTACAAATCAGTGATCACAGAAATCATTAGACCGGTGTGCATGTTAGGAACATTCTCGAGTGAAGCTTTCACTTTTAGAAAAGAACATGCATTAGCAATATTACCATAGTGATAAAGAAAGAAAGAAAATCTGTGTGGTTCTATGTGTAAATAACTTTCACACTGGACACACCGCTCAGTCTAAACAAGTCCTGTGAGCATATGAGCTCAAATGGAGCTGTTTCTGCTCTGAGTCTGCCACTTCCTGAAGAGACTGAGGGGTAAATCCACTCAGGAGGCAGAGTAGTCAAACTTCACGCCCAAAAAGGATGCTCAGATGATATAAACACAGAATGACTCATGCTAGCCATAGAAGAGTAGAATTTCATTAAAACCTGCAAATTGTGCACAGTTCCTCCCTTCTCCCCACTGACACAAGTGCAAAACCCAGAGTTTCATTATGGTTATGCCTCCTTTGAATTCCACTTCCCCTTTATTCCTGTAAATCAGGCAGTTTATCCTATTAGCCAGCCACACAAATTCACTGTCAGGACTTTGAGTACACTCCCAGGAGTTTAACTGGCCACATCCAAGGCAAAGGTGATTTGATCTGTTTTGAAGAAAGGTCTGGAAAAAGCTATAATGAGGCTTCTCCCCGTGGGAGCTGCTTTGAAGCTGAAGCTCTCCCTCTCAAACCAGACACTGCAGGTCCACCTATGAGTGCAGTGGGAACTGGCTGATGTCAATCTGATGCCACTTTTGATTGTCTCGGAAATGCTGTGATCTGGGGACATTCTTAAGCATTGGGAAAAGGCAAATGTCACTCCTGTCTTCAAGGAGGACAAGAAGAAGGGCCCTGGGAACAACAGGCCAGCCAATCTCACCTCAGTGCCTGGGAAGATGATAGAGTAAATACTGCTGGAAACCATTTCAAAGCACATTAAGGACAAGGAGGTGGCTGGGAATAGTCAGCATGGATTTGTGAAAGGAAAATCATGCCTGACTGATCCAATGGCCTTCTGTGGTGTGATCTGTGCTTGGGATTGCCCCAACCCACATGCAGGACCTTGCAGAGAAATAGAAATAATTCATTGCCAAGCAGAATGTCACAGAATAGGATAGATAAGACTGAAAGGTCAGGATTTAATTTTGAAAAAGGTAGTAATTTCTTTCTGACGCTCATGAAAACATTGAAACATCTTCAACATAAGTGCTGTAAGTACATTTAATCTATCCCAAGCTATGGAAATGGCCAGTACTATTGAACTGTAGCTAACATATTATTCCTTTTTTGCCCCTTCCTTACATACTAAAATCTCTCCACAACCCACTCATCCAGTACAAGCCAGTTTTCTTTCTCAAAACCTTACTCAGATTTCACCATTCTCGTAAAAGCTCTTAAATATCCTTTCACACAAGATCCTCTCACCTGTTTATGACAGACAACTGCTTCCCACCATTAAAACAAGAAGGCAACTGAAATACTGGGAAAGCACATTCCTCTTGTTTAAATCACATTATATTGTTTATCTAATAAAATATAATTTCAAATAAGGATATCTTTTTATATATACATGAAGCTGCTGCTGTAGCATTTTCAGACACCATCTGATCTGCAGCCCTGCCAGAGAGCCACTGTGACAATCCTCAGCCTGATACAACAAGGCAATGAGGAGCCAGTCCTACCCCCACTGAAGGAAATGGAAAGATTCCCACTAACTGCAATCAAATAGGTAAGATCCTATGTTCCAGTGCTTCCATTCAGTGACATCATACCTTGAAAATAGGAGCTTTAAAAAGAAAACAAAAATTCAAATCCTCAAACAGAAATGAAATGCTTGATGCCATACCTGAAAACCTGCATATCTAGCAGAGCTGACATGGCCTTTGTTGGAAAGACCAGATATTTCCTCTAGCAACAGACTGTTACCATTGCCACAGCTTCCTTCAAGCAAGAGTTTCTCACTGATTATCTTTCCTCTGACCACTGTCATTCCTACTGACAAATTATAGGCCTTTATCATCTTCCTATTGGCTTGAAAAAATAAAATAGTTTGTTTTAAACAGTTTCAGTTCTGTGCATCCATCAAGAGCTCACTCTTAACACAGAGCCACCTGCTGACAACCAAGCATATTCACACATTAAGTTTGAAGTATCTCTGTTTCTGGGAAAACAACATTTGTTGGAACTTTTTTTTCTCTTTATCTGTATCAAAGGGCTTTGAGGGACAGAAGTTAAAAACAAACATAACTATGCAGAAGCCCTGTTGAATTTTTAAACCTTTGTAAATCTGCACAGATTTGAGAGCGATGTTTATTTCTGCTTGGAGCTGTGTGAAGAAATGAGAGAGGTGCATACACAAGACAATTCTGTCTCTGTTTGTTTCCTTCTCAGAGCTGTATGGAAGAAGTCTGCCAAAACCTGATGCAATTATTGATCCAGCAGCATTTGATCCCTTTCTGTTCTAGTCATCCTGAAATGTCTCTGGTGGCTGCATCAGGCTCTCTTGTCATTCCTCACCACCTTGCAGCTCAGGGGCTGTGGAGCTGTAACTTGCCCTAAATCGAGTCCTTCCCACACACAAAAAAACCCTTTCCTGGAGACTGACTCAGCCAGCCTGGCTTGCCAACAGAGGGCAGCTCTAGGTTGGGATGGGTTTCTGTTCCCAGGCACCCGGATCCACTCATCCGGGATGCCTCCTGGGTGCACACTGCCACACTGCAGCTCCCCCATCCGTCCCATCAGCCAGCCAGAGACAGGCCGACCCTGCGCCTCTGGCATCGCTGATGTGCTGCAGTACAGAAGCACAAGAGGAGCACTTCAAAGCCTTGCCCTACATCTCTCCTCGAGCTCTGAGAGAGGAGTGCATTTCTGATGATGCATCTCTTTGGTTAAAGCTTGTCAAGCAACACACTGTCACTGCACACTTAATGCTTCTGCTCCTGTAAGAGGATGTGTGTCAGGAGGGAAAGACTAAACGCAGCATCTGAGACAGGGAGGATTCATCATAAGGGACTGTGGGTCTGCACACACCTACTGTAAGGAGCAAAATGTACATTTGGCACTGACAGGGAGAGCCAGCATCACAGAAAGGCATGTGCCATGCAGAAAAGCCAATTAGATATCAATATAGTTAATGTCTGGCAACAGGGTAAAGTGCTTCAGTTATATTTGTGAAATAACATGAAATACAACCAATCTCTACAAGGTTGTGCCAGGGACAGTGATGAGTTTCAGAACAAAATGTCAGATTGGCCTGATAAATTGCTTCTAAAAGGAGAAACAAATAGGCAGTGTCTGGCAGACCTTAGCAAAAAGGGACAAAGTCTTCACAAGACACCTGCAGCCAAGAGCCTTTAGAATCCACTCTGAGCACATCCAAGCTCCCAGGTATGTAGTCAGCCCAAGGAGCTCTTCCAGGGGATGCAGCTCAAAAGGCAGACAGAGCACATATTTCATCTGTATCCCTCAACTCTACACTTTCCCTAAAAATTGAACTTAACTGGTATAAAACTCAGAGTTGAAACAGGCTGAACTTTTACCTTGGGTATGCTAATGGAAGCATATTGTGCATATAAAACCACAGCCTGATCTCTCCCCCAGTAGTTCCCTAGAGTGACTACATCAGCATTACTTTCTTCTTTTTTTATAAACAAACAAAAAAAACCCAACCCCAAAACATTCAAAAATTATGATTAGGCCAAAGTTAAGCTGAGAAAACTGTTGAGACAGAGGCCTTGGCTGAGTGCCCACCAAAATCAATAGGAGTCTTTCTATTTACTTAATGGGCTTTGGCTGAGCTCTGAGTGAAGGGGGGTGGGAAGGTGGTAGAATCTGTGCTGATTACCCACTAACAAAGACGTGTTTGATATAATCTGCTGCCATCTGTCTTTATTTTGCTAAACCACTCAGCTGGGCCTAAACAGAAAACCCATCAGCTGAATAAAGAATTAATTATTGAAAGAGTGATCCCTTTGCATTTCTCACCTTCTGCAGCATTTATCCCCACTGACCATGTGGGAGATTTCCCTGTGTGATTACAGCAAACCACCAGAGCACTGAGCCTACGGCTGTCACATACACGTGTGTGTCAGGCAAGATATAAAAAATAAGTAGATTTCTTCAATCTCAAAGAGCTGCTGTATGATTCCTGTTGTATGTGTTAGGAGGAATGGTTCAACAGCGACCACGAGATAAGGCTGGCAGCCCTGTCACCTCCTCAACATGTTCCAAAGTGATGAACAGCTTAATTTCTCAGGAGTCATCCAGACTTACTATCGATGCTCTAGCTTCACCATAAGTGAAAGGGTGTAGTGACTTCATGCTCCAAGGTGTTGTGACCCACACTAATTGGGTTTGTTGGACAGATCATCTGATGGCCAGAATCAAACCCAAAAGTCACATCTGTGTGGGCTGGGGCTGGTGAGGGAGGCACAACCAGACCTGAGGGTGTGAGCTGACAAGGACTTTGGAGCTGAGGTGGCCAGGGGCAGGAAGCTGCAGTGGTAGAATGAGACTATTCGTGTCTGGGAGCTGTTGGCCTCACAGCACAAACCCATTCTCCTGCAGCCTGACCCACCTCAAGGCAGTGCAAAGACCTGCTGGAGTCTGAGGGCTGACTGGATATTTTACAGGGGTGGGTACAGAGGCAGGACAGCTCTTGTCAGAAAGCATTTAGCTCCTAAATCAGGCTTAGACTCCAAATTAGGTCTGAAAGGAACTTGACTTTGGGCTTGCAGCATCCTAAGAGCGTTTTTGTCTAGAGAGCAAAGTACCTGAGCAGAATCTGAAATAAGTCACAGCAATATTTCTCTCGGTCTGTTTCAATCTGTGATCCTTAAAAATTTCCTAGTGGAGCTGCTTTGGAAATTTCACATGCACATAAATTACTGTATAATCTATGGATCTAGTTCCTGTTATTTCTTGCCTTAAAAGCAACTGTTCAAGCTCACAGATGAACCCGTAATAGGCAGAAACTCATGGATTCAAATGCAGTGGGACCCTCAGGAAAGTCACCCATCAACCTGTCGGACTGTTCTTGCCTTAGTCTTTGTTTTGGACAATACTGAAGTACAATAATTGTTATTTTTAAACTTTGAAAGAATGCCATATAAGACATAAAGATGCTCCTTGTCCAAGAAGATTTTTTAAAATCTAGTTTTTTGATTAATTAGTGCAGCTACCAAAGAAGCATGAGCTCACAGTTCAATCTGAGGCCCAGCAGTTCTGGAGTCTGAAGCTCTTGAAGCCCTGCTACAGAAACCATAACATGGCTGTGCAGCTACGGGACAATTCCACAGCTGACAGCCTCTCATTTTGTGATGAAAAGCCTCATAAAAGATAATTTCAATGCTTGTAAAATAAAAATTTATATTTCTTCTTGAATATTTTTTTCTTCCTGTGGGAAGTATCACTAAGCAATAAGAAATTGTAAAGATATTAGAAATGAATTAACAAAAAAGTGATTCAGTTTTATTTAGAACTTACACATTTTTGGAGTTCCAACCTTTGATATTATCCTTGGCATGATCAGAATAAACAAATAATAAGTTACCAGTTCATTATCTTCAAAAACCTCCTGGGCAATATTTCTTTTTTTCATTACTGTTGTCACACTGATGCTCTCCATAAGTCAGCTTTCAGCTGAATGCTGCCCACAAATATGTGCATTTCATTCACATGTGCATTATTGCAAAGGGGGTAAAGGAGGGCAAAGCCTGACATTGGGATTTTAATACCCCTTCTAGCTATAATGCTCTAAATTTAAATTTGTGTGTCAAAGTATTTCACACCACTGAGACATTCTTGACAGGGCAACTTTTCCTAAGCGTTCCTAAGTTGTGCCCACCCATCAACACTGTCTTGATCCTGTTAAAATCACTGAAAACCAAAAGGAACAAAATAAAATACCCACCCATGAAATCTCAGAATAAAGAATAGGGTTTTTTCTGGTCTGGATAATTCACTGCAGTGAAAGGTTAATTTTTAGTTCAAACAGAGCTTTCAACATCGGGATCTTTGCTGGCCACAGAACCAATTCCAGCAAATTTCAGAGGATTTTAATCAGTACCCAAAAGAAGTTCTCTTCTTCTACATAGCCATGCAGAGCAGCGAGATCACCTTTAGGAGGAGCCTCATCCCCTCTGTACAGCTAACAAAAACTCTCGGTGGCTCCTGAAAAGCTGTTAGAACTTTACCTCACAAAATACAGTTTCACTAGCAAAGATTCTGAAAAAGATGGAAAACAACAAAAAGCAACTTCATGATTGTTCCATAATCTTTTCTCAAAATAATCTGCTGTATATTAGCCTCTTGTGATGGATGCTTGTCTAATTTATTCTTTAAAACTTTGAAGGATGGTGCAGTATTGGTTAGCACAAATATTAAGAATGAGCAAGCAAATCTTTAACATAAACAGCCTGACAGAAATCAAACAGAACCAGAGGCAGTGGAGATAGAAATCTGCTGAATAATAAAAACAGTTTAGAAACATATATTGTTATTTTGAGGACACAGTGAAGAATAGCAAGTTGTTTCTTCTCCCTCTGTGGAAGGGAGAAGGAACAAATTTGCTTAGGGGTGATCACAAGAGTGCTTCTTACAGAAATCAGGAGCAGATTTAACTGAAAGCAGGAAAGGGCAGAAAGCTGAATAAAAGACCAGCTTCTACAAATTTAAGCCAACCCTTCTAATCTTGCTACCTTTGTGAATGTGCCTGCTCACTCCTTTCACTCCCCTCTTGAGCCAAGGAAGGTGAGGTAGCACCTCATTAATTTGCATCATTAATGCACTTTATTCTGCATTAATATCATTCATATTATTTGTCAGAGCCTTGAGAAACAGAAGGAATATCCAAATTGATCCTTATTGTCTGACTTGTCCTTTGTGTTATTTGACCACTGGCCCAAAAAATGTCATTGTCTAATTGACTTCCCATCTTCAGTCAGCAATTGAGCCCAGCACTTACCAGTCACCTTAGAGGTGAAAAGTTTCTTAATGGACAACCTAATTCTCCTTTCCTACAGGTTAAGCCCCTGTAGGCAGAAATAAAATGTTATTCCATTCCTCTTCAGAGTCTTTTCTAAAATCATTGAAGTCCATATATTGGTATCTCCACCCAATCTTCCCAATTCCCAAACTACATAGCCCATATACCATGTTTTTCTGCATGTCAGATCATTCCCACTTTCCTCTGAGTTTGCTCCAATCTGACATTATTTTCTCAAAGGGCAATAAGGAAAACCTGGCCTGATACTCCAAGCTCATTGATGTGAAGTTGCACGCAAAACCATTTCAAGTGCCTCCTCCTCCCTGTTAAACATGCCAGATGCAAACCTTTTTCCATAGCAATATGACCCTTGTGAGGAATTACTTAACCAAACTTGTTTAACTTGAACTGCAGCGGAAGAGTAACACCTGTGGAGGCAGTCACTGCACTCAGCAAGGGGACACTAAGAGTAATTTAGCAAGAGGGATTAGCATCCTTATTTAACTCCACTTCTAGTACTCACTCCCTTCAGTATCAGCCATGTACTTTGCCCCCTGCATGATTAATATTTTCAGTGATGTGACTGAAGCAGATGTTGTTAAGTTTTCTGGCCTCTTCATTTCAGCCTGCAGTTTGTTTTCTCTCCCTGTAAAAGAGTGGGAAGAGTCTATCTCTTACAGCTACTGTCTTTATCCTGGGTGTTGTCTTGTCACATCAGTTTTTAATGGCATCTCCTTTGATTGCCCTGGCCTGCCAGTTTTGGCACCTGCTCCTGGTTTGTATTCTTCCTCAGTAGGGTTTGTGCAAATCCCATCTGTGTCCTGTCTTGCTGCTGTTCAAAGACGCTTCTTTCTCAGGAGCCCAGCTCCTGGGTCAGTGATTTTACCCATCTGATGGTTTTACTGCTCCTTGCAGTAAAAGGAAAAAAGGAAAAAAAGAAAAGGAGTAAGGAGTATTTGTGCAGCTTGTAAAACTACAGGCAATACCCTTCTTTTCAGATGAGGACAGTCTAAAAGGACATGTTTTTCCTGTTACTCTTGTACATCTATGTTTGCATTAGTTAGGCATCTGTGTTTGTATTAGTTACAACAACTAATGCAAATTGAAGCACTAATGCTACTGGAGGAGCTTGTCCTTGCAAAGCACACAGCCCCTGCCTCAGAGCTGTGGCAGGCCTTGCACGTCCCCTGGGGAGCTGCTGAGCAGTGACTGCGCTGGTTGGACATCTCTGCAGAGAACTTTGGGGACAGCCACGTGGCCAGAGAAAAACTGAGCTTCTTCAAGACCAAAATTTCCACCTCCTCCTGACATTTGTATCCCAGCCTGTTCAGAAAAATCTCTAAAGTTACTGCAATTTCCATAAGATTTCTAAGGGGCACTCTCCCTTCCTTTCAACAAACAGAGGAGGAGACAGACCATCTGACAAAACACCTTCTTCCTTTTCTCCCTCCACAGCAGGAAAAGCTGCAGCATACACACAAGTTTTTGACAGTGGACAAAGCGTTGTCAAGAACTCCTTAGAAATGCATTACTTTTCAGACTCAACATCAGCTGTGCCCCACAATCCACCACAAGATATAAATCCAGGGGGAAACTGGCGGTTTGGAGTCCAGTGCTCAAGAATTATACACTGCCCCTCACTTCCTACTCTCTATGACATGTTGTCAGGGACTAATTGCAGAAGAGTTACAAAACTAAATGCCATAGGAAACAGGGGGAAAAGGGGTTAACACATGAGAAGGATCCCTACAATACCTGCAAGACCTAAGCAGCTTGAGGAGGAAGAGATAAAAATCTGGCCTTAGCTTCCCAGGGGTAAGTTTCTTTGTCTAGAGTGTGCTCTGAGGAAAGAAGCTGTTTGTTTCATCAGGGTGGAGAGGAGATGCCATCCAAGAAAGCAATTTGCCCTGGACCAAAAAAATTAAATTTTTAATAGCTGGTAAAGGCCCCGGATGCTGAGGACTGAAGAAGACATCTAGCAGGGGTCAGACTGCCTGCTAAAGAAACCTGGACTACAGAGGTATCTTGAGTGGTCCTTTCTACCCTAAATAGGAAAAGCAATTCAGGCAACCAAGTAATCGATTATTCCTGAGCCTGGGGGTAACCTGAGTGCTGGGGGCAAGGGCTTCTGGAGTCAGCAGTGGCAAGGTTCCCTGGTGCAGATCCTGGCCCTAGGTCAGGCTGTTGCCTGAGGCAGGTTCTGATGCTCCTGGCTCTATTTTTCCTGTACAATAGTTGCTGGACAGCTGTAGGCAACAGAACCTGGTTCCAGAGCCCAAAAGGGCTGTGAAGGGCTTGTGTCCATGTGAACAGGAAACACTGCCTTTGTTCCTGTGCAGTAAACAGAAGCCGCTGCTCCCCTGCCCGTAGGAGTGACAGTAAATACCTCCTCTACTGTACACATTAATCCGAGCTCTAAGCTTATTCACAGCCCTAAAATCAGAAGCTGAGACACTTAATCTGTTGATTTGCTCTAATGCCGGGCGGCCGCAAATGAGATTGGCTTCCAGCGTTACACGAGCTGTAAGCAGCTAACGTGTGGAGTGCATCCCCCGCACACGCTGAGCAAAACCTTCCCCGCTCCTTTCCCAGCTAAACCATAAGGCGCCTCCTGAAGAAATATCCCTTCCCAGAGCACGCTACCCGGCACCTGTCGCTGCATCCCTGGGCAGCGGACCGGGGCTGTCCGGCCGTGCTCCCGTCCCAGGGCGCGCTCCCGGTGCGGCCGGGGGGAAGGCGGGCGGGCAGGGAGGGGCCGGGCCGGAGGAGGAGCCCTCCCCGCTGCTCTTAAGCGCCGTGACCGGCGCTGCCCCGCGCTCGGGCTGGCCATGGAGGTGGCACGGGATTGCGTGGGATCGCTGCTGCGGTGAGTGCGGGGACGCTCCGTCCCCTGCTCCGTCCCCTTCTCCATGCCGGCCGGCGGCTCCGGCTGCCGGGGATGCCCGAGGCTGAGCAGCCCTCGGTCGCTCCGGCGCTGCGGAGCGGAGGGCGCGGTGCGAGGGCAGCCGGGCGGGCGGGGCTGCTGCGGGATTAACCCCGATGGGCGCTGCGTGGGAGAAGCAGGTCAGGACGGTGCCGCAGCCCTGCGAGGCGGCTGAAGCTCTGCTGAGGGAAGCACAGGTAGGAGCCCGGCAGCCTAACCCGCCTTTGAGGCGCAGTAGCTTCTCGGCACCCGAGGCTGCTGACCGCAAGCCCGGTAGTGTCACCGAGCCAGCCGTGTCCCGGGGGTGCAGCTCTGTACACCTCTGTGTGCTGCTCGGGAACACATCTGCTGCCGGCTGCGCTTCTGGTGGCTCTAGAGCTCATGTCAACCACTCTGCGACCTGACTGAACCCCAAGTCTCCTCACTAATATCCGACCTTTTTCCATTTTGTTTTGGTTTTTTTTGTTTTCTCTTGTTTTGCCCGGCTGTTACTGCTGCTGTCCTTTGCCAGTGAACCCTAACCTAAAAATCGATCCGTGCCATATCCTGGAGCGTGTTGTGCAACGTTGGTTTTTCTGAGTGAGGCTGAAGACCATTGCACCACATTCTTAGACAAACATACAGGGCATATTGCAAACAAAGATAAAGAGTGAAATATGCGTACAGGGCTCAAGGCAGGCTTTTAATCCCTGTGTCCTCGTAAAGAATTAATTAATCTCTCCCACCAGATTTTACTCTAGAGTGAATGTTTGTGGTAGCATTTGTGAAGCCCTCTCTAGCAGATTGTAGTTATCCAAAACAAACTGGATAAGATGCTAGTGTTTGAAGGTATTTGATCTTTCAGTTATGAATTTTTTTTGTATTTTCCACAGATGTGGGATTCCTTCTTCCTTTAGAGAAGAGCCAGGACTTGATCCTTTTGGCTTTAAAGATTAATAAAGCAATAGTGGATTTGTCTGTACTTAACATGTCACTCAACTTTCTAGTAAAAGCAACTGCACCTTAGCTCATTTCCACCACTTGTTTCATGACTTAGCTTGATCAGCTTCTAACAGGAAATTTTTTTTGTAACTCCAGTCTAATAGAGGAATTCCCTCTATCAGGAATTAGTTTGTCTATATTTTGAGGACAGCTACAACAAAAATGGGTCTTTCTAAGAGCTGCGAATGCAGGCTGGTCTGTTTAAGCCTATGATCTAGGAAGGAGAGTGGCACACAAAATTAAAACAAGCTTTCAGCAATAGGCCAAGAAATGGGAGGGTTTGCACTGTTTATCTGGCTGCTTTTCATCATCCTGCCTTTTGTCTCCTCATTAGCTGAAACCTCAGCCTGCCCTGGAGCCCAGACTCACTTCTTTATAACCAGGCTTAGTTTAAAGATGATATTGACAGGTTTTATCAATATGTAGGTGAAATTTCACCACTGTTAAATAACTTCATAAGATCTTTCCTGTTCAGTGACTGTCTGGTGGTGATAATGTAAGCCCTGGTTTATTACTCTGCTTTTATTGCTCTGACTTTTAATAGAGCTAGGCAGCAGTGTGGGGTGGCTGATCCTGACTCCTTGAGAAACTTCTGCTCAGAGCCTCGAAGTACAGCTTGTAGAGCTGCCTGGGGTGAGCCCTGTTAGCTCAAGTCCTGCCCATGGGCTGTGACCCTAACATTTCTCATTCTTTGTCAGCGTGTATGTTTTGGCTGTTACCTTTGTGCTTTGTCTTTTGTGAATGATAGCTTGGCTTAAGCAGTGGGAAAGAAAACTTTTCAATGGGACTGATATTGACTGTCCTCACCAAAAAAAAAAAAAATTGGATTACTCACATATATATCACTCAGGTTACTATTCTACATGCAAGTTTTCAAGTTTGTGAGAGGCAATGAGGTGCAATCAGCTGTGAAAGCTCTTAAAACCCCAGTGCTGCACTTTTTGCCACCAGGGTGCCCTGTGAAGTGTTGTCACCAGCCCCACAGCCGATGAGCAGGCTTCCTTCCTGAGGGAGACACTCAGTGATTCAGAATGTGAGCTGCCCACGGCCAGTGGGGTGACTGGGGGCCCGTTAACTTAGTCAGCAGAGAGATTGGCAAACAGGGGCTGCCCTAGCAGGCTTCCCTTCTGCGGGGCTTCAATGCCCTTGTCAGTGCTACTGTCTCCATGTCCTCCTCTCTGGCCCTCTCCCTTTTCCAGGAGGAATAGGGCTTATTAGCTCTTTAATATGAAACAGTGCTTGTTTCCTGAAAGCCAAGCTGGCTGCTTATCCTCTCCAGCTTTGTCACAGTGGTTTCCATCTGTTTCCATGTGTGTGTAAATGCCAAATGGTGAAAGCCACTATATAGCCAGGACTAGCAACAAAGAGCATGAGCTGGAACAGGAAACTGCTGAAAGTTCTCCTCCTTTAAAAACATTAAAGCTCCAATAATGCCAAGGAGTTTTTGCAGAAGGTATGAAATTATTGTTTAGTGGAAAGGTGATAGCCCAGAAGAGTGGTTCAGAATTGAATCGGTAAACAAATTATTTGCTGAAATCTGAATCTGGTCAGGCACAAAAATGACATTCTGTGCATTCCAAAAATGTGCTTATAGACCAGATAAGAGGTGTGGAAAAGATATTTATTCTGCACGGTTGGTGTGGATTTGTGTAAAAGGTGTGACTGGGACATCATAAGTCAAGTAACTTTATACCATCTCATTGTTGTTCTGGAAAGTCCTGTATTCACTCTCTGGTTGCAGATAAAAGCTGGCAGTTCACTCTACTCCCAATGAAAGTGTCTGAGAATAGATTTTCCTACATAAAGTTGACTTTTTACACCTATGTGGGAGAGCAAAATGGGGATACATCCCTTTCCCACCCCTGAGCAATTCAGCGTGAAAGAGCCAAAGTTATACACAGAGGGTAAAGTCCAGGAGTGTGGGAGACAAAATATTGCCTCCCTTTAAAAGACTTAGAAATCGATCCTTCCCAGGTGTCAGGCAGAATGCCATTTCTGGCAAGCTGAGTATTGACTTAGCCATTATTTGGCAGAAAAAATTGTCACTAGGTGTAGATGAGAGCAGATCTGTACATTGGTGTGGGAGTAGGCTGTTACTGGTGTTATGTGCTTGGTTTACCAAAGGTAGATATGCAACTGCCCAGAAACATCTAAAAGCTCTTTCTAAGAGGCACTCTGCTGGCAGTGCCTCGCTGGCAGCCTGCTCCAACGCTATGTACTTATGTACATGGGTATTAACTTTGATTGCATTTAACTCCTTATACAAGCCTCTTATTTTGTGCTTTTCAAAACCAGATGGAGTTTTATAGGCTGCAGATATAATTTACAAACAAATGCCTTGACTCTTTGAAGTCAAGTGTAGCTGTATCACAAAGCTCTGCTTGCATTCTGCCAATGGGTGTTTTGAATATGGGTAATATGTTCAGTCTTCCTAAAACAAACCCATATCTTAACACACAAGATTGCTTTCAACTAATTATGTATCTCACTGAGTGTTTATCTTGTAAATGAAGAGAATGAGCTAAGTAACTGAATGCAGCAAGAGCTGCTGCCTTCTAAATTCAGTTTTACAACCCATCAGCTTCACTGTGATTGTGACCTTGACGTCAGCTGAGCTAGACGTGTCTGCTTGAAATTGTATTAATTTTAAAAGTCTTTCCAAATGTCATGGGCAAGAGAGAGTTCACATATCTGTAGAGCAGTGTAGTATTCAGTTTTCAAATTAAGAACTCCAAGAGTCTTATTGTGATCTGTGAATTACTTGTACAATGTGATTATGTCAACAGTCTTCCTCCTTCTTGCAGTGCTTGACATGACTGTTTTTGTAACTCTGTTGAATTTTTATTTGTCTTAGATCTTTCATATCCATGGGAGCATCTGTAGGAGCAGTAACAAAACAGACCCTGTTCCCTCCTCTCATGCCTGCAGGGCGCCCTTTCCGTGTGTCCAATGCCTCCCGGAGCAGCAGGAAGGGAATTGTTGCAAGCAGCCTGCAAGAGCTCCTCAGCAAGGTACAGCAAACAGTCCCACTCTGACTGAAGCTCACAGGGAAATACAGTATCCCAGAAAGGCAACCCACAGACTCTTACTCTTCTTAAAAAAACATTACTAGGGAAGTATTGCAGATAAGTGAGTCTCAATATGAAATGATGAACTCTTTAGAATGCTAAAATCTCCTGGGGTTTTTTTTCAGACTTTGGATGCCTTTGTTATAACTGCTGGAATAGTTACTCTGGTTTTGGAGGAAGATGGCACAGTTGTGGACACGGAGGAGTTCTTCAAGTCCCTGGATGATAACACACACTTCATGGTTCTAGAAAATGGACAGAAATGGACACCAGTAAGTGTTGACTGCTTCTCTCTCATTTGAGTAGAAATAGATGGAGGAATATTTGTGGCTGCTAAAACTTTTGGAAAAAGGGCAGAAGAGGAAGAAAAATTCCTCTGAAGAGCCATGGTGTAAACTCCTTGTTGAGACTTCCTGGATGAAAAATCAAGTTCATATTTCTTATTGTCCCTTGTTTGTACATAGATCTGTTGGCAAAATCCACCAGGAATTGAAGTAAAACATTACAACTGAAAAGACTTACAGGGAAAATACCCTGCTTTTGGAGAAGCTCTGAAATATTTGTTCTTGAGCCTCTTTGTGACACAAAGAAAATTAGGACTTTGACTCTGAAGTTAAAAAATACAGTGTCTTTAAAGATTAGATTTAGACTGTAAAAATGCTCAAAAAAAGTAATATAAAGCAAGTTCTGCCATCTGAAGGCAGTAATAGTTAATGATAGTTTAAAAAATGCCTTGTTTGATTTTGCAAATAGCCAGAAGTTGGCATCAGAACCTAATGTTAGTCTTCATGTTTCAATATTTAAGATCTCTTAAAACTGGCTTGCTTTAGCCTTCTAATCACATGAATTCAGTATTCAATTATTTCTTTAATGGGGAAATAGTCATCTGTACATTAATAACATAGAGTCAAACTCGTAATTGTTTTTCAATGAGATGGTTGTTGCTAAAAAGCTGGCATCAGAATTTTTTCTACCAGCTGTGGAGCTGTAAGCAGGGGCACCGTTTTTGTGCCTGCACACAAAAAGCTCGATCATGTGGCCCTGTTTTCCCAGTCTCCTGTTCCAGTGTGGGCAGCCTGTATGTTTTTTCCCCCAAATACCTCACTGCTTTTTCAAGCTCTGCACCTGGGGCATGAGCCCCAAGGGCAGAAAAGGAGCTGCAGCCAGGGTGTGACTCCACCTTGCTCCTTCCCCCTGTCTCCTGTCTGGCATTGCAGCAGCACAAGTTTGAAGGCAGCCCCTCTTCAGAATGTGCTGAGTGGCAGCAGAGGGATTGTCACAGCTTCACCAATCACCTGGAGTGTAGCACCAGCCCTGTCCTGCTTTATCCAAATCTTCTGGGTGCTCGTGGGGAGGGGTGTGGGGAGATGCTTCCAAGCACACCAACTGCTCGCACATGTCCGAAGCTGTTGTTGATAGGGGGCCCTGCTGCTGGAGCTTGGAGGTTATCAAAGCAAAACAGACATAAAATTGCTGGCTAATGATGTACTGCTGTGTTTAACTTTGTCTGACTTATCATGACACTGTCTGAGGGCTGGGGTGTCAAGTACCAAAAGGCCCAGTCTTACACAACTTCATTGCTTCATTTAGCCTGCAGAAAACAGCCTGGCAGCTGCCAGCTCGTTAACCTTGAGCGGGATGTGCTGAGCAGAGGATCCCGTGTATCCACTAGATGTCTCTGTGAATACGGGTTCTCTTTGCTATTTTCTTTTTGGTTTTCCTTCCTTGAAGCACACACCCTGCAGCAGACAAGGGCTGCTTTCAATAAAGGAGGGTGCATTTAAGGTGGAAGATGACTTTTTCTCCGTTCCCTCTCCTTTGCTTTTCCTCTTAAAATCTCATTATTAAACCCTTGGCCTAATCAGCAGTGGTTCCCTCCCTGTGTTTCTTTAAGTAGGAAGAAAGATGTTGTGAGCCAGGTTTTGAAATGAGTCCCTGACTTTTCACAGATGTCGTCTTTGTAGCTGTCTCCAAGAGTGCTCATCAGTATTGTGTTCCTGACTAAGCAGAAGGACCTGATGTCATCCTGGTTATTTGGTGGCCTAACCTCGCTGCCTCAGAGAGAAGCCAGAATGTACCAGGATAAATGGCAGGAACACTGTCCAGTGGCATTACCTGTGCCTTCAGTGTACTCTGAAGAAGCCCTACTACAGAAAACAAATATTCAGGAGGTGCTCTGTCACTCTAGAATTTTAGTGTTGTTTGGAACACTTCAGAAGCCTGTTCAGGACTTGAAAAACAATATATGAGCTACAGACTTCCTCTTCTGTGTTCTAATGCTTTTAATTCTAGTTTAGAATTTACCAAGAACTAGCCCCAAGACTGGAGTAAGCAAAGCTGCTTCTGAAGAGCTGCACTGTTAACAATTGTCTTGCTGTAGTTTTCTGTGCTGTGGTACAAACTGTCTCTTTCTTTTTAAATCAGACAAAAAATGGAGTTGTCGCTGTGAGAAAAAAGAAGAAAATGGGAGTAGCTAACATCACGTTTGATCTGTACAAACTGAACCCTAAGGATTTTATTGGCTGCTTAAACATCAGGGCAACCTTCTATGAGATCTACTCTATCTCATATGACATCAAATGCATGGGAGCTAAAAGTGTACTGCGGTGAGTGTTTCTACTACTGGGCAGGGGCTAATGTGAAAACCTGTGTTTGCTATTGGTTCTGTGAAGCAGGTGTGTTTATAAAATCAGGATTTTTGCTGTTTCTTACATACTGGTCAATATGCTGACTCTTTGTAAGGTGCATAGGTGACTGGTAAAAAGCTTCCTATGGCTTTTTATAATGGAATCTTAAGTTTCTGCTGAGGCAAAACTCTAATCAGCTTGTACTTACTGAAAGGGTGTAAGTAGGGTTTCTTTGTTCTGCTGAGAGAATTTCCTCACATTTCCTTGACTTGTTTGTCTGAAGAATGCAGGAGGCTGGGGAAAGAAGCTCTTTGAAGAGGAGACTTCAAGGGGGTGAAATGAAAGGAATTTGAGATCTAATGTCAGGGGTCTTAAAGCTTGCTCAGACATTGCAGTTCCTGCTTGCCAGATTCACCACTAGAGCTACGTGGAGGCAAGGGAAAATGGAAGAGAGGTGACACTCTGCTCTCCTAATGTGGATTTGTCATCTGTAGTAACTCTGTGGTATCACTGTTCTTAAGCCAGCTAGGCTAGCTTAGGGAGCCTGTCAAGGGCCACTGTCTCCTGCAGGACTGATCTGCCGTGGGCTGTGAGTTTGGTACAACTGGCTGTTCAGAAAAGCTTCAGGGGCAAAATAATACCTGTCCAATTCACTGTTTTCAGCAATGAGTTGAAAGTTGGTGCCTTGTCAAAATCAGCTGTGTTCTGCCCTGGCTCAAGGAGGCTGCTGAGTTCAGACCCCTTCCAGAGGTGCTGTGCTTTGACAGCTGTTTAAGCTGCAACCCCAAGTTTCTCTACCTGGCTTTTAGAATTCTGGTTGAGACACAATGGTGTGCTGCATTTTATTACTTGAGGACCAGATCTGACAGACAGATGTATATGTCATCAATGAAGTTTTGACTTGTCCTGAATGACATGTGGCCCTTAGATGAAGCAGTCTTCAAGCAGTCCTTCCTCTCCTGATGCAGGTATGCTGATCAGCACTGTAATGCTGATCTTCTTCCCTGTCCCTCAGCCTCTCTGGCCTCTCCCACTCTACTTGGGTGGTCCTTAATCCTCCAGGCTACAGCTGGTGTGGCTGGAGACAAGACTCCTCTCTGGTCAGGATGAAGTGATTATCCAGCTACATGCCACACCCACCTGTAACACAGATTTCATTAGGCTTTCTTCAAAGCAGAGGTTTGCCCTTGGACAGCTGCATTCCTCCAGTTCTTATGTTTGTCAAACTCTCTCGAGCCAAAGCAAACTCTGATCTCTGACTGCCTGATATGGAACTGAGTATCAGCACTGGAACTTGTGCTGCTAAGGAGAGTTTGAAGTGACAGTTCTGCCTCTCTGCCAAGACAGGGGAGCTGGTGAGAAGGGATCGGTGCTGGAAACAGCTGAAGTAGCTGTGGAGTTCTTCTGGAAGCTCTGTTATGTTGCAGAGTAGAGCTGTAAGGGAAGTGTCACTGCCAAGGTGGGATGACAATCTGCTAGTAAAGAACAGGGTGACAGAAGACATAACCTTGGGTACCCTTGAACACAACAGTGACATGGCCTGTCTCAACTTGCTGTTGAAACAGAGACAGAGGATGTCAGGATCCTGGTGCAGTCCCTCTGCTAATGAGTTCCAGATTGCTAACTCTGCCCTCTGCCTGAGCCCACATGCGGAGTGTGGAGGGAAAGGACTGAAAAATGCTGCAGCTGTCCATGATGGGAGGGGCTGGAAGCCTGCCAGGTCTGATTAGTGCATTTCCCCTCGTGGTGTTTCCCTGTAGTGTCCGACTGAAGGATCAAATGTCCGGTTCAACAAATCACTTGCTCTGTGGCTTAAGTGGCAACTGCTCCTGTGTGCAAGTGACACACTGCAGCTGCTGCAAAGCCCAGCACCAGGTGCAGCTTCCTTTGCAACTGCAAAGCTCCTTGGCCTGTCCTGTGTGGTGGAGGAAGAACAGGCTGCAGTGGCACGTGTGGGAAGCATGAATAAGGGTACAGTGTTCTGTAAACTGGCTCTAAGTACAGGGTATTCTGCTATGTTGGGGCATTGGATTTCAACTGCAAACCTTTCATGACAGTGGGGCTAAAAATGAATTTGTAGGAAGAAGATTTTTCCTTCTCTGCTTAAGCTCAAAGGACAAGTGAATAGAAGCAGAGGGTTCACAGCTGCATGTTTTTTTAGACAAGAATTCAGAAAATCTTTTTTTTCTTTTTTTTTTCCTTTTTTTTTTTTTTCCCCAGAAGAGAAACTGATCTGGTTTCTGTATTTTCAGAAACTGATCCCATTCCAGTTTTGGAATGGTTCCAGGTTTTTTGTACTGCTTCCCAATGCCTCAGCATCATACTTGAGTGCCCTCCTAACTTGTGGGGGATAAGACTCAAATGTAGCTCTCAGTATTTGTGTCCCTGTTGTTTCCTGCAGAATGGCAGATGCAGTTACAACTAAGTTGAATAAATGACCATTCAAATATGACTATCTCTTGCCCCGTGAAGATCCACAGTTTACATTGTCAACCTCTGATGCTTGCCTGATGTTATCTTATGGATTTGTACTGATTCTTACACAGCACTATATACTTGAATGCTGATTTTATCAAATTTGTAGAAAATAAAGTAGTTGTGAACTGAGAATTCTTAAAGCTTGCAGCTTGGCCAGCAGTAACTTTCCTGCTTCGCCTGTTTTGCTGTTGAGTGCCCACTGTAATGTGATTGTTCAGCTTCAGATCTAATCAGGTTTGATCTGTGGCTTGAAGATACATACAGAGGTGTATTAGTGAATGACAAAGGTGAGACATGAGGTGAGTTTATGCTGCAGGAATGCTGCTCCCAGGCAAAGTTGTTTTCTGTGGTACTGTGATGGTTTGAGTGATGGCTTTGTAGAAGGCCTGTAAGCATCCAGCAGGATGTCAGTCTGCTTTGTTGAATGTGATTTCTGTCCTGCCAACATGTCAATAGTTTTGTGGCCATCAAGTATTTTCTCTAAAGCAGGTGCAAAAAATGACCATCTCCTCAGGAATGAGAAGGAATAAGAGGGGTTTTTAAATATATTGACTTAACTCATCATAATGTTGTGGGTGGAAAGGGGTCATGTAATCTTGCTGGTGATTTTTTCTTAAACAAATGACTTTTCTTCCAGGAAAGTGCTTCAGCTAATATCCCATGCAGCACAGATAACTGGACAGTTTCTGCTCTATACTGGAACGTATATGTTGCAGTTGATGGGTGAATATGATGAAGAAGACATGTGCACGAGATCCAGGCGGGAGTAGCGACCACAGCTGCGCTTCTGATCTCCGATCCTTTTGCTCACAGACATTCTCTTGCCCAGTTCTGATTGTAACAATGTCATAGTAGGGGGATGTGCACTAATGTGAACTAACATTTTTCCTGTTTGGGAGCGCTTGTAGGCCTTAGTCATGAAGTGTTGGATGTTTACAGGCTCTTAACACCACAAAAGGATGGGTGCCTGATGTCTAAGAATCTGGCAAAAGGAGAGAGAGGGTGGGATTTTGCCCCAGAAATTCAAAATGAAGAACAAGTATACTTGGAAACTTTAATGCTTTGTAACCAATGGAATATTTTTTGCACCAATCAGGACACTGGCTATTTTCTGTGGTTATTTTTGTTTGTTTTGGTGTTTTGTTGTTGTTTGTTTTTCATGGCTATCTACCTGCATTCTGAACAGACTGAGCTGTAAGGTGAGGGTGTGGGGACTGTGGGGATTGTTTGTTTATTTGTTAGTTTCAATCCTTAGCAGTGCTGGCATTAGTGTGAAGCTGACATTGAGGTGAAGTGTACCTATTTACTCCTGCTGAGAGTGGAACTACATAGAGCAACTTCAGCCCTACTTCAGTGACAGACTCTTCTCATGAAGTCTAATTGGAGATTGTGCAACTGCTAAGCAGAAGGTTAAGATTTAGCCTTACTTCCCTTGAAGCAAATAAAACCTTTTTGTTATAGGTTTTTGGGGGTTTTTTTCAAATCTTCAAGGATGTTCAGGTTATCACAGCTCACACAGTGGAAGAACCTGATACCTTTTCTTAATGAATCTGATGCCCAGTTCTGCCTGAGCACTGAATAATCAGCTGTGGTTTCATGAATATGGCTTGTAAGCAATCTGCTGAACCTTTTTTCAGGGGTTAAACCACCACTTCTGTAGTTTTTACTGTTACAACATGACACTAGCTGTCAAGTTGGGCTTGAGGTACGTGTAAGAGATGCTGGATATTTTGTTGTCCTTGGGTTCAGGGGAGAGCAGCAGGACACTGTCTAGTCTTGCATAACATACATGTATGCTCTAAAGTGAGTATTTGTGGTGTTAGGGTCTCCTAAGACAAGCTGTATTAGAGGACAAAGTAATGTTTCCTGCAGTTTATTGAAATGTTGCTATGCCCAGCTTTCAGGAAGCTTTTCCTCAACAGTGTGAAAAATTGGAGAACAAGTAGCCTTAGGCATCTTGTGTCAAAATGCAGACTCACTTTGGTGAAGGAAAAAAAGCCCAATTTTGTTTTTTTACGGATGTAGCTTTTGAGGTTTTTGTTTGCTTGCACATGAAGAACTTCAGCAAGGCTGAAAGCTGTTAAGGTGACATCAGATGCAGGAAATGTGTCTGTCCTGACAGTAGGTGCCACCTAGTAAGAGAAGCTCTGGTGCAGAGAGAACAAGTAGGGCAGGGAAATCAGTGGAAGTGAAAGGGAAAAGACCACTATGGACCCCACAGTTCTTGCCATGCCTCTGAGACAGGAATCCATTAACTGTGTGCACCAACTGCACTGACCTGATCTGCTGAAAGAGAAGCAGAAAGGTGCAAAAGATAAAGTATCATGGTTGGTGGTATCTATTCTGACCTTTTAGCTGGGTCTGTTCACCTCAAAGGTCACTGATACATGGGAAAATTACTCTTGCTTTTAGCTGCAAATCTCACCTTCATGTGCTTTTTTTTCCTTCCCACTACGAGTGTGGCTGTGCCAGATGGAGCTGCATCTTTCAGATCACTGTTGAGAGGAAAGGCAGCCTAAATCCACGTGCTAAAGGAACTGATGAATACAATTTTTGGTCAGTCTCTACCCATCTCTTAAGTGATGGTATTAGAAATAAATAGACAGCTAAGAACAACTTTGTCTTTTTTCCTGATTCCTGTTATTTCCCATCTACTTCTGAGCCTTTGCTGGAGGAGGCACAGGGCACGCTGCTCAAGATAAGGGGAGGACTTGTTCTTTCCTAATTTCTCACATGAGAAAATGCCTGGAGCTTGCAGCACTGTCAGGTGTCCTTCAGAAAAAAACAATAAACTATTCTGGGAGTAATGAGAAAGCTTCCATTTTGATATAACCTCTTTGTTTTATCTGTATTTTTCTTGACACCCCCTGCATAAATGATTGTTGCTATGTTAATCATTGGCCAAAGCCTGTCTTTCCCTGTCAAGGAATTGCATTTAACTGACTTTACAAGGACACAGTAATTTTTTTTTTCTTTTAAGGACCACTTATTCTATTAAAACAAGCACACCTCTTGAAAGCAAATTCTCTTAAATGCTTCTATGAGTATTTATGTTGCCTATGGTGGGAGCACCAGCATTAAAAGAAGATAAAACAACCAGAATAGCTCATTGTTGCTTTGTTTGAATTGCTTCTTCAACATCTGTAGTACGAAAGCTTGTGCATGTCTGAACAGTGCAGATCCCAAATTCCAGCCTTCTCTAGCCAGAGGCAATTGTTACGGACTAACAGGCCACAGTTTACAGTGGCTCTATCTGGGAATCCAGCAGTGATCTGAAAAGCTAACCTGCTATGAATGTGCAATGTTTTTAAGCAGCTGCTCCTTCAACAGCTTAACACTTAAAACTTGAGCTGCTGAAGTTCCTGTGTGCACCAGTCTCCATCTTGGAGCAATTCCCTCTGTTCAGCTGTTTGCATTTTGAATTAAAGTCACTCAGCTCTGATATTTTCTCAAAACGGGAGAAGTGTCCTGGAAGTTGTGTCTAAAATTCCTTCATTGCTTCTGAATGTGGATCTTTCACAGGTTTAGTATTTGGAGGTGATATTTTCTACTGTACCAACTTCTTTCTGGAAATAAAGTTTTGGCTTTGAGTCAAACTGGAGGAGTTTGTCATTCTGTGAGTTGGAACCAGTTTGATTTTTTTTTTTTTTTTAGTCGCATACTTTAGAAAAATAGCTTTTACTTCAGCTGTATATTGTATGCAGCACAGAAAAACTTTGGCATTATCTACCTTTTAGAAAACTATATACAAGTGCTGTACATTATCTAGCAAGACACAAAAACTGAAGACACAGGCTTTTTGCTGCAGGAATGTGGAGAAGCAGCTAGATTTTTCCCACAGTTTTATTTCCCATAAACTCAGTTAACCTGTTGCTGTTGCAGACAAGGCTGGGAGCAGTGCTGTGCAGAAGGTGTGGAACCTGTTTGCTGCCTCCTTGTTTGCACTGACCCTTTTTGCCTGTTGCTTTGCATCACTTACTGACAATGCACCAAGTCCCACTCTCTGCTTACCAAAAAAGGAATTTTCACTGAAGTAAGACCTTGTTGACTCAGGCACTGCTCGTGTTCTGCAAACAGAGCAAAGTTGCTTTCTTCTCGACCAGAATGAAGAATCTAGTAGCTTTCATCTGTGTGCAGTTTATCATTACTTCATTTCCTTCCTTTCATAAGCCCATGGAAGCTTTCTTGCACCTTCCAATTCTTTCAGGAGAAAGCCCTTCTGTCCAGGGAGAGAGGAAAAAGCAGGGTCTAAATTCCTGAACTCTTTTGAAATATGCTGTAGGAAACATTATGAATGCCTTCCCTACAGATGAGAGAAGATAAAAGCAGAAATATTGGACTTTGGGCTGCAATTTTTTTTTTTTAGTGAAGTGTGCAGAGAGGTGAGTAATCAGAGTTTTGGAAATGTTGGTATTTCTGAATTTTAAATTTGAAGAAAATCTCATATAATAATTCCTAACTGGCAGAAATATAATTCTCAATCATTTCAGTGTGCTTCTTCCTTGAAATCACACTTGAACTAAAGGCACAAGCTACTTAATTAAAAGTAAAAAAAAAAAAAAAAAGTTTAAAACCAAAGTACAAAGCGTATTTTTGACTTGATGCCACCAGGTTTATTAGAGGTCTTATTGTGATTAACATGCATTCAGTTATGCATCAGCAAGTATCCTTGTGGGGCTTACATTTTATCACTGCTTTCTCATTGTCATATATGTATCTAAGATATCTTTAGGTGTAAAGACTGTTGTTTTGCTAAGGGAAAATATAGTATTTTCCCACTTCACAATTTTTAATCTCAGTAGTTTAGCTTGCTGTGAAAACTGAGATGGGTGAAAATTGCATTCAGTGATCGCAATATTTTCTGCTGTGTGGCGCCAATATGAAGGAACATCATTCATTAATAAATAAAATCACATAGTGGCTTTGGATGTTGTCTCTATTAATTTCCAGAATAACTTATTCCTGAAATAATCATTAATATTAATGAAGCTATGGTCTGGCACAAACTGTTTCCAAATGCTGGACTGTGGCAGTGAAGTAACTGGATACTGCTTTGTGGCTCTGAACTCCTAACTCCCTACTGCTGACTCACTTTCTGGCCTCAGAGAAACTGTGCAAACTGTGTTTCCTTTCATACAAAAGGTTTGCTTCCCTCCAAAAGTTGCAAAAGACTACAAAATACTGAGTAGAGGAGATGGAAGGGTTCAGTGATGTCTGGTGTTCACTGAACACTGTTAGGATCAAGGACCTCTTCATTTTGCTTCGCAAAACCTCTCTGCGGTCATTTACCTGAAGTTAGAGTAGTAGACGTTTGACTGCAGGGAAAAAATTAATTTAGTTTAGTGAAATATCATATTTGTCTAGTTCAGGATTAACTTAAGCTTGGAGGGGGTTAGCATGCAAGTGTGATTTGTCTGTTGCTCTTCTATCCAACAAGTACATCTTGTATTTGGCCTAAGGGACAGTTTTGCAGAGCTTGACTAATGGAGCAGTTCCCCTCTTGTGAGGGAATCACAGTCTGGTTTCTTGCTGTGGGAAAGCACAGAATAGAGCTGTATTTGGTTCAGTGGCAAGGCTTTGGCAGTGGGAATTAGAGGGATGCTGTGGGGGTGGCTCTGTGTCATACAGAGCTCCTTCCATCTGGCTCTGAAAGGAACCCACCATTGCCCAAAGCTGAGACCTCCAGACAAGCTGCTGCTGTCTCTGTGGAGACATTATTTAAGAAAAGGTAAAAAATGTTGTGCAACAGCTGTGAGAAAGGACTGAAAAAAAATGTGGGAGGCAACCTGCAGACACCAAGGTCAGAAAAGAAGTGTGAGGAGGTGCTACACGTGCCAGACAGAGCTTTCTCTGCAGCCTGTGGAGGAACATGCTGGAGAAAACATCCACCCATGGAACCCCCTGCCAGAGCAGTGGCCATGCCTTGGAGGAAGCTGCAGCCATGGGAGCCCATGGATGAGCAATTTTTCTGGCAGGAGCTGTGGCCAGTGAGGGACCCACTCATGAGCAGTCTGTTCCACACACGGTGGAAGGAAGCCACGCTGGAGCAGACTCTGAAGGACTGCACCCTGTGGGAAGGGCCCATGGAGGAGCAGGGGAGAGGCGCAGAAGGAAGGAGCAGCACAAAAAATGGATGTGCAGTGACCATGACCCCCATTCCTCTACACTGCTTGGGGACAGGAAGAGGAGGTAGAAGAGCTGGGAACGAAGGAGTGGAGTTCAGCTTTTGAAGAAAGCAGAGCTTGGGGAAGGTGGTTTTGTTCTGTCTTTGTTTCTCACCATCTTATTCTATTTTTTTCTGAAATTAAATTTGTCTTCCCTGAGTTGTCTCTGTTTTGCTGATGTCAGTAATTGGTGAATGGTCCCCCTGTCTTTATCTTGACCCACAGACTACTTCATCTTATTTCTTCTCCATGTTTGCTGAGGGGATGAAGTGAGAGGTCAGCTGGTGGATGCCTGGCAGACAGCAAAATTTAACATACCACAAGCACAAAGCACTGGAAGTAAAAATAAGCAAAAACCCCAAGGTGTTTGTGCTGATGGTGGCCAATAAAATGGGAAACAAATCTCTTGGAGTGATTTCTGAATGGCTTTTCACAGCAATGTTTGGAGGGACAAAATCCATTCATATGTGAGACAAAGTTAATATTTTTACTTTACTAAGCTCGGTCTCGGGTGTGGTTTTTCTAAGGTCACCCATCAGTCTGAATTGTTGATAGTAGGCCCCACTCATAATGTGTTCTTGATTGCGAATATTTATTAATAAATAGCAATTATCACTGGAGAAAGAACTTTAAAGTAGTACTGTTAGTAGTTTTATAAAACAAAACAGCTAATGAAATGTAACACTAGAAATAAAGTATGTCTTAATAGACTCCAGAATCAGGATAATGCATTTTATGCAGTTTCAACATAAAAAATTGATTGACCAACAGTTTTCTATAAATGTTTCAATAATGTATGTTTCAATAATTAGCATACATTATGTACACATTAGGTGGGGGATTAAGTAATGTAACTATTATAAGAAGTTGTTTGTGATTGTCATGCATTAAAAAAAAAGAAAAAGCTTAGATCCTCAGACAACAACTCTATTTAAGAAAACAGTAGCTTAATGATGTGTGTAGTCAGTCTATTATAGACCCAGAGAAATCTCAGACATCTAAGAAGTCCTTTAAAGCCCTAAAGGTAATTTCTTATGACACATTTTTAATTACATCATAAAGTCCATAATCTTTTATGTTAAAGACACTTCTAATTAACAAAGCGTCTTCCCTTGCGTAGGTTGCTGCTGCTCTTTATTAAGAGTGTTTTCAAATACTCTTCTCCTGTCTCAAAAATCAGGAGAGAATGTACAAGAAAACTATAAATAATCTAATTTAAATAAAAGGACTGCAGATTTATTACTGAGCTGGACAAACTGAAGTCTATGGTAAACTCTATTTTATTCCTGAGAAGCTAAATTGCAAATGGCATCATTTCAGTGATTCCTGTACAGAATGTGCTCCATGTAGGGGCTCTCTCAGCTGCAGCTTTCTTGCTTTCTTGCCTGCTTAGGGAAGTTTCTTAGAAAAGCTGCCTTGGATAGTTGCAGAATATTGTCCTAGTTTCCACCCAAGTGATCTTGCTTTCCAAATAAAAGTCACTATCTTCCAGAATAACCGATGTGTTTTCAGAGATGATTGGTTATTCAAAAATAAATCCATTTTACCAGAAATCATAAAGTATTAGAGACCTGCTGCAAATATTCCAGTCTCCCCAAAAAAAACCATTTCATCTTTGGATGGGATGATCAAGCTGTTTTTCCTCATTCTTATAAGCACTTTCTGCATACTACATTAGGATCAATATTTCATCTTGGTAAGTACTGTCTCTCTTAGATTCACCTTTGTGACCACTGAATTTAGTAAGCAGTCCTCTCAATTCCTCCTGATCTTAGCTGGCCCTGACATGGTTCCATGTTCAGATTTTGCAAGAGTTGTGATCAGAGAAAACAAAGCAGGTTTTGTCACTAGCTATGGCTAAAGGCAGTAGCAATCTAACAGATAAAAGTCACTTTTCTTTCTCTAAGTTCTCTCTCTCCAAAAGTTGTTGAGTTTGGGGTTGGGGGTTTTGTTGGAGTGGGGGGGTGGGTCTGCTTGGTTGGTTGGTTGGTTTTGACATTTTCGGGTTTTTTCACTGGAAAAATTCCAGCTGCTACATTCTGTTCTGCTTTTTCTCTGTGCCTGATGTCACCAGCTTCAAGCTATTATTTTATACCTTTGGCTATTTTTTTATACCTTGCCCTGATGGCTCCTTTACACATGAGACCTGCTATGTTGTTTCTCTTGTGGCCTTCCATCACCTATTCCAGATCTCCTCTGACCACATTCAAACTAAAAACACTTCATGACTGAGGGAAGAGGGGTTGGGGGAAGGGGGTGGGCATGTGTTTAAACAAATACAAATTAAGAAAAAAAGGCATTTATATATGTCTTGCTCTAGTTCATGTTAAGTCTTTTCACACAGAAATGATCAGCCTCCTTGTTTCTGTAGCACTTTAAGCATAACTGTCTTCCAAGCTGGTGTCCTAAGATACTTCTGATTACTCAGAGCTGTGCCCTATTCCTGACAGATCACACAGGCCAGTGTAACTCTGTTCATTAACAGAGTCAGGACACCACAATGAAATAAATTTGCACAACAGAGATGTATCTCTCTGCAAATCTTCCATGCACAGGCAACAACTGTGTCTCCACACCCTTCCCACAAAGCAGTGGCATTCAATTGTGCACCCAGCGTATATTGTAGCCCCATATCCTCCCCCGTTCTGGTTCTCCGTTCAACAAACCGGCTGTGAAGTGTATTATTCACAGGGCCAGCAGTGGGCTGAGTCGTGGCCCTGGGCCAGACTGACCTCTTACATTCCTAGCGTTCAAAAGCCTTTAGATCATGAATATGGTAATGCTGCTCATGGCTGCAGTCCAAGGCAAGGGGTGAACACCCTCGGTGCCACTGCTGCAGAGTGCTTTCCGAAGAAAAATAACTCTCAGTTCTCTCTGTGTGTCAATGTTGGCTCGCTCTCCTAACTCCCAGCATGTAACTCTTGGAGTACTCTGCTCACAGGGGGATGGTTCAGCTGCTTTTGTGCATTCAGTTTTAGGACACGTTCCTTCAGTGGCTGCACCCACCCAGCCCTGACAGTGCTGAGGACTGTGCTGTTAAAAATAAGCCAGGCTTTGTCCAGCCATAGCTTGTGCTGTGCTGTTTGTCCTGGGGCTTGTGGACTTGTGAGGAATGGTGCTCTTCTCACAAATGTAATCTGAGAGGATCATCTGTGGAGCAGGAGAGGGGTGGTATGCTGCTCTGGGATGGACATGTGTGACAGATGAGTGGGATCTGTGCTGGTGTGGGAAGGGCAGCAGCCAGGAGCCACTCACCACCTGAGAAAACAGGTGAGGAGGAAAACTCTGACTCACCTGGGAAATCCAAGACCTGACTGGAGCATATTATAGTCGATTTCAGCTGCAAACCTGCTCTTACAGAAGAAGAGTTTCCCATGATGAATCACTTTTACCAGGAGAGCTACACATTTCATCTCAAATACATGCTTTGCTTGGTAAGTGTTAAATAAGTGACAATCTAAACAGGATTCCAGCCCTTCATCTTAGAGGTCTACTGCTTCTTTTCTTTTTTCTCAGAAAATAAAACCATGAAAAGTTAAGTTTGTGCAATAAAACCTAAACCTGTCTTTCCCCCTTCCCGTCCTGCAGGTTGCAGTACAGATCTCTGCTGCGAAAGGTTTTACTCAAGAGTGTTAAGGAGACTGAGCTGGATGGGATAAGATGCTTTAGCAACAAAAGACAAGAAAACTCCAGATGAAATCCATAGATTGTGCTTGAACCTGATCTGCTCATTTCTAAATGATCTGGGGAAAAAAAAAGTACTGGACTATCTCTGTGATTGTACAAAAATCTTCAGGACAGTTAATCAGGCTGTCAGGTGGACTGAGCTTCAGAAGTATTTCATTATACTAATTTGAAAAGGCAAACCTGATGAAATTTAATATCCATAATTGCATTACACAGGAAAAACAACCCCAGTGTTTCCAGTGACAGGATTTAGTTTAGCTGGAGGTAGTGTGAACAGCTCAATGAAGGAAAAAGTTCAGCAGCAACCAAGAGGGCAAACACAAGGCATATTAGAAAATAAAAACAGGAGCAAGAAGCATCCCACAACACTGCATAAAAGGATGGCCAAGATTGAATACTCTTACTCCCATTTCACAGACACTGCAGTAGAGCTACTATAGGAGGCTGATATGCAAGGACTATCATAGGAGTGCAGGGTCACACTCAGACATGGGGAGATTAATTAGTGTAATACTTTCAGCACAGAAAATTTTGGACAGATAGGCAAAATGAAGAACAAAACCATTAAAGCTTTCACCTTACAAACAGCTACAATGGTCATTAGGAACTGGTAGTCACTGTTCCTCAAAACAGAAGAGTTATGGGGCACCAATTTCAGCTGTCAGCTTTACAACAGAAAGAACTACTCCTTCACAGAAAGGAATTCAGTTGTGCGTGGAAGGCAATGCCATAGGAGACTTTGGAGGCTGAAAGTGTAACTGCATTAAAAAGCAATCCTATAACTTCAAGGATACTTGAAATGAACTATTAAATATGGGGTCCAGATCCTTCCTGTGGTTCACCAAAGGCTTAATCACTGACTGCCAGATGCAGAAGGGCATCACTGACTACGGTCAGAGGTGGAATTCTAGGTTAGACAAATCTTCCATCTAATCAAGACCAGCTGCCATCAATGCACTCATCTGGTTAAAACATGCTTTTTCCCCTGATAGTCTTTAGCATGACTTCTGGTTAAGACACCTTTTTGTCCTTGTTTTGCTGTCTCCCACATTCAAAATACCAGGACTTCATTGATACTCTCTGCATTGTATTGGCATCTATTCAGAGCTGACTAAACTCCAAAAGCAAGCTGTCAATATCTCATATTCATTTTCCTCTTGCAGCTGTACCGCTCACTCGGCACACGATACAGATAATGGGTGGTGTACATTCCAGCTCAATTATGTTTTCACTCTGCCCTCCAAACAGATTGGTTCCCCAAAGTCTTTAGTGTATAGAGAGGCTGGAGAGTTTAACACCAAAAAATGCCTTCCTTAATTTTGTGTTCCCATACAGATTGGTTGTAGCTGTAAGGAAACACTAGACTGGCTCCTTTACTGACTCTGTTCAACACAGAGTGCAGCCCATTCTCTGGCTCTGTTTGTTTGTGTAGCTAAGTGACCGATTAGAATGGAGGTTAAAAACACAGCCACACCAAACACACATTTCTGCCTGACAAAACAAGCAGGTACATGCTTCCCTCTACTCCAGGTGCTGCAGCTATTGCATAAAAATCACTATGACCAACTGTGCAAAAACTCCTGGATGAGTAATTGTTAGCATTGAGGCTAAGCATGGGGAGAAACAAAGAGCTGAAAGAAAATATTCATTTCCAAAGGACAGAAAATATGTTACAAATCAAAAGACATTAATTGCTGGAAAGTGCAAATGCACCTGTACTCAAGCACATGAATATTCAGGGTTGGAATTAAAGTTTTCCATCCATTTTGTAAAATAATGATGAAAGTGTGTGAAAATGCAGCTAGAAACTCCTTTGGACCAGATGGTGGAATTCCTCCAGTGTCACTTTACAGTCTCTTGGACTTGGCATCCTAACATATTTTCTCCTAGCTTGACTTAGTGACCTTTGCTTTAACATTACAAAGTTCAGACCACATCTTGTGGGCTAAAACAAACATCAGCAGTATCTCCATTGATAGCTACAGACAGCAGCCAGATGAGTGGCCTTAAAACAACCCCCCGAGTACTGTGTTTGACCATAGGTGGCTATTCCTGAAACCACAGCTGGCACACCAACAAGTTTAATGGGTGGGGGGGGTGACAAAGCAAGAAACTGTGTGAGAGCCATATGAAATATGATGGATTATCTGGGCAGAATACAAACTCCAAAACATCTGAGTTAAATGTGTAGTCTTGTGTTTGTCTTAATAGACCATACGCTTCTGTGTGTGTGTATGTGTGTGTCTTGCTGTCTCACTTCCCCTTTGAAATGTTTTTGTTGGGTTCTTGAGCTGTTTCTAGGCTCATCTGCAGCTGCAGTGTCTCTGTAACTCATGTGCTTCTTGTAGATTTTGTCACAAGAGGCTGATGGAGAAAGAGGTAGTGGTGGAGATGCACAGGTACACACTTGAACAGGAGCATGACTTCCCATGCTTGATTTTCTCAGGAAACCAGGTAAAAATAAAATTATTTTAAGATTTTTTTCCCCTTTCTTAACTTGGATGAAACTCTTCAGACTAAAGAGGAAAGAGGAACTAGACTGGACCTTCCTCCTAAAGGTCACCATGGACTTAGTAGCATTTACTAGCCTGCTACAAGCTGTCAGAGTAAATTCACTATGTGGACTATATTTATTGCTTGGTATTTAATGTAAGTGCTAACAAGCTTTATAACACATATTCTTAAATATCAAAATACAGCAAATTTGTCATTCTGAAAAAAGAAAATAGTAGCTAATCTGTTAAGTGTTCTCTTACGGCACGAATTTCTCTCTAGTCCTTAAAAACTTCAGTAAATAGAAATAGTCTTAGCAACAACCCTGATATAAACTCAACTGTGTTTCCTGAAAAGCAGGAAGCAGCTTAACAATCATATCACATGACTAGTTAAATACAGAAGAACTTTGCTGGTTTTTTTCCAAGGTATTAAAGCAAATTTCCATGTGACTTTGTGGGACATGACTGTTGCTTCAGCTGCTGTTACTGGAAAATCCTTTTACTCTGCAGCATGGGCACTTCACACATTTTGTCCCGCCTGTGAAATTCATCATCTTGCAGAAATCCATTTCTATTTAGCCTGTGCACGAGCAAGGAGAACATGAGAAAACCTGAAGACAGAACACTGAATGCTCTACAACCCCCCATGGCCCCATCCTGTGAATGTGTGCAGCTGTTTCAAAGCAGCTGGATCTCACACAACATCAGTGTGAGCATTAATTTGCTGCTGCTGTCTGATACCTTGTCAGTTCTGACCAACAGGAATAAAGAATCACACCACATTGAAGACCATCACACTGGAGAACCAGAGAGTTGCCCAGTAGAAATAAACTGTCTTGGGTTTTTACCAGCTAGCAATGTCAGACTAATCCAGATATAGCCTAGCAGCCAGATCTTCCTCAATCCATATCCTCTCTATCATAAATGGTCATGCCATTCCCTAAAACACAAGTTTTGACCTCTTCTAGAATTTAGTGTTTTGCTCTCACACTTGGGAGCAAAAGATACCATGAGGATGTAAGCCATGTAAACTGATTGTTCAAAAGGCTGCCTGGAGCATGAATCTGCAAACTTGAGCTGATGAGCACAAACTTGAGTTTGTGACTATTGTAACATTTTACTAATTTTTCAAGTTAAATATATCAATTAATTCTTTTTAACAGCAGAAATGAAATTAAAATTGCAAAAGGAAATAAATAAGGAACAACAATGAAGGGAGTAAATCTGCAAAAGAAATCTAAAAATTCTTCTCCTGTTTTGTGCATGGTGGAAAAAAAAGCTGTACTCTAAGCATTAAATTAACCTATGGAGTGAATGGTAAATTAAAAAAAATACTATGAGTTATGAAGGTTAGAGGTCAATATAGGTATGTGAGAAAGGTCACATATTATAGGTATGTGAGAAAGAGATATCTGAGAGAGCCAAATATAACAAGTGAGAATCCATTGAACAGAATTGACAGTGTGTTTCTATATTAACCTAAATATACAATGAATCTCATGGACTCAAGTCAGATGAAGAACCCAGGAAGAAATTTAGATGCCTTAAATTTCCAAGAGGTGTTTAGTGGGGTTTTAAAATACAGCCATAAGTAATCCCTAACAGTTAAGTACCTAGGAGGATTGTGAAGCACATAAGCACCTTTAAAATCCCAGGCCAAGTCTGTGGAGAACTAAGAAGAATATGCAGGCTTCTATGGACACAGGTCATAATGGCACCTTCGCCTCCTAAATCAGCTGAACTATTAAGTAAACACCAGCATGGATGAAAAGGATTTGAAGGTACATCTACATTCAGTGACCAACAAAAGTATCTTCTTTCAGATCAGCAGCACTAAAACACGGATAAGCTGCAAGTTGATTCAGGTCTGACTGAAAATTAGAAGTTATTTATGTAACTATAAAATTTGTGCATGCAAATTCGTTGAGTAAGCTGTTGCTCACCTCCATCAGGCACACAGCTCTACAGCCTTCTGTGCACCTCAATGGGTTGCTTCATATGTGTGGGAAACTGGCTGAAGTTTTGGCCTCTAAATGTTTGACCGACTGCTGCTCACAAACAGCAGACTTCAAAGTAATCTTTCAAAGATTACAAATGTTGGCAATGCAACCAATACAGCTCTTCAGAAGGCATGTGGACTAAAGGCTCTACTACAATACACTCTCATTGCTTCTTTTCTCCCCCTACTGCCTACCTATGTCCATTTGCTCCTTCTTACTTTTATTCTTAAAATACCATTTGATTCAGATCATCATATGGGTTTTACCTTCTGCTGGCTTATGTGATTCAAGGCTTATCTCAACAAATGGAAGAGAGCACAAAGGAACAGAGGCAGGGGCAGAAATCCAATAGCAGACCCAGAGAAAAGGAGCCTCTGAGCTGGCTCCTGTCAGTGAGGGTTCAGCCTGGGCTCTGGTGTGACACCCATTGCCACCAGTCAGTGGGATTGCTCTAAAGAGAGGAGTACTGCCTGGTGGGAATCTCTAGGGGATGGAGGGGAAGAACATCTTTGGGATTGTACAAAACAACCTTTGGGACGTTTAGAGGAGGAATCAAAGGTGGGGGTAAGAGGGAATAAAGACAGTTTGATATAGAAAAATAAAAGGATATGGGGCTAAAGTGACCCGATTGGGTGCAAACACGTTATTGGTGAGTATGCTTGTCTGGCTGTGCCTTGCACCTGGTCATCTCAGTCTGTCTTGTCTTTGCAGACTGTATTTTAATTTTTTTTTGGGTGAGAGTGGCATCTATATTCCATGTGTATATATGTGTATGGAGGCCTGAGTGCCACCAACTAGAGGTGAGGGCCACAAGTTGTGGGGGCCACAAGCCACGGGGGCCTGTGTGTCTTAGATGCAGCAACTGGAGAGATGAGAGCACACACTTTATGTGAATCTGCATGTCTGTGCGTGGTCATTAACAAAGAGCAAGCCAGGGCAGGTGGGAGTCAAGTTTAGGGGCAGCCATGAGTCCAGGAAAGAAAGTGAAGAGACCAGAGGATCTCTGAGTTGGCTACTGGAGAGACAAGGGGTTCTAAGTCACCTTCTGAGAAGACTGTGGTGGGGCCAGCTACTGGCGAGGCCACAACCCTGGACTAGCTACCAGAGGAATTTGTTTGCCTGTTTGTATCTCTTTGTGAGGCAACTGGGGATCCAGAGGTCATCCACTGAACAGGCTGAGTGTCCCAAAGCCAGCACTGGACAAGGGAGCGAGACTTCATAGCTGTAGATCTGATTACCAGCAGCTAGAGTGGAACTGTAGGCCTCTGGGATAACATTTCCACATGTCAAAAACTGGAAAGACTTGGGATCCAGGTGTTAACAACAGAATAAGATTAGTGTCTCAGACCAGCTACAGAGTGATTCATACTGTATAGATGTATACAAGTACGTATTTATTTTTTCATTAATGGGCTTCTGTCCTGTTCAGCCAGAGTAGGGAACAGGATGAGGCCATTAAGTGTATGGCCTGTTAAGGCCATTTGTTTTTGTGAGTGCTGTGTTTTCTGCCTGGGTCAGTCAGCATGGCCAGCCATGTCTGTATCTGTGTCTGTATCTGTATCTGTATCTGTATCTGTATCTGTATCTGTGTGAGCCTACTGGGAACACACACCCAGCCTTGCCACTACCTGGATCTGGGAACCTACTGGGCTTTAAAAACTGGTGTACCAGCAAAAGGTGAGAGGATGGCAAGTATGAACAGTAAATGGGAGGGTTTGCAAAGCGTGGGGAAAGCCAGGCCTGGAAGGCACAGTCAAGGACATATAGAGCCAGGCAATGTCCAAGCCAACCTCACTAATCAGGCTGCTGAATAATGCCTTGTTCGTGGATCTCTTCCAAAAATGGAGATCACACACAGAAGGACACTTATTTTGAGTCCTTCGGCAGAGAAAAAGGCAAATAGTATCCACTCCTCCACTAATGGCTGCTTGCAAGGCAAACATGCTGATCCTGATCCTCCAGCTGCTTCCCTGATGGCAGAAAGAGAATTGACTCAGCCTGGCATGATGCATGTGGGCTACTCTGAGGTGATTTGCAAGATGCTGCAAGCCCTGCTGAAAAACATTTGTGGAAAGACAAGGCTGGAGCTGAGAGCAGAGTCCAGCTGACATCGGTCATGTCACAGCTAAGGGCAGACAGGCAGCAGGTGGCCTCCCAATACAGGTTTTGGGTTCTTTGGAGGTTGTGGATTGATTGGTGGGGGCTACTTTGACTGTATTCAAGCTGTACAAGGCACCCAAGATTGTTCTTCAGAAAAGCCCCAGCTGGGCCACCTTCCAGCAAGTGGATGAGGAGGTTCTGTAACTCTGGCCTCAGGGCTGCTCTTGCACAACAGCAGAGACTGGGTTGGGCAGCACAGATGTGCATGGACACATGAATGTCTCCCACCAGGGCTAAATACTGGAATAGGCCATATAGACACTGGCATCCCGTGGAAGAGTCATGCTGGCATGACAGCAGGAAGCCTCTATTTGGGAAACTCTGCAGCAGTTACCCAAAGGAGTCATAAAGCAGATTCAGCAGCTGTGGGAAGTGGCTTCCTCTCTGGAGGGGAAAGAAAATCTCCTTTTTCATTAAAAATGAAGCCATTTCAAACCATGCATATCCCAGGGCATACTCTGTATTGTGGTGACATGAGCTCTTGGGAAAGTTTCTTCACAGACTGCTTGACATCCCAGTTACAATTTTCAGGCAGAAGCTTGTCTTACTGGCAAAAGAAAACGAAAAAAAAACTCAACAAACCAACAAACAAACAAGAACAAAAACCCAAAAAAACAAACAAACCACACACACACAAAAAAAAAAAAAACTCCCAAAAACAAAACAAAAAAACCCATCAGGAAAGATTTGCATGAAGAAGATGGCAAGGCACAGAGAAGGGCTACCCATCCTTTTGGACGTTGCCTCTTCACAGAAACATAGAACCACAGGACCAGTTAGATTGGAAAAGACCTCTGAGATCATTGAATCTAACCCATCATTAACACTACCATGTCACCTAGACCATGGCGCTAAGTGCCACATCCAGTCTTCCCTTAAACTTTTCCACTGCCTCCCTGGGCAGCCTGTCCCAATGTCTCATCAGCCTTTCTGTGAAGAAATCCTACCGAAGAAGAGCTGTGCTGCGAAGGCTGCCATGTGCGCGCCCGGCGGGGCAGGGGGACGCGGCACAGGAGCCGGAGAAGGCGGCGATGTCCGGCCGCCGCACGGGGGTGAGGATGCCGAACAGCGTTTGGGGTGAGCAGCAGACCACGGACGGGACCTGCCGCCGGGGCAGGAGGACCCCCAGGGACCCCCACTGCCGGCGGGGACAATGCGAGGGCTGGTGTCACACAGCGGGCGGCGTCGCGCCCCTGTGCCGAGGGCGGTGCCGGGCGGGGGCGGCCGCGGGGGGGTGCGGGAGCCCATAAAGCACCGCCCGGCGGGACGGCGCCGCGCATAGCCGGGCTGGGCGGCGGGACAGCGGGCGCACGGCGGGGCGAGCGGGTGCAGCCATGAGGGAGATCGTGCACATCCAGGCGGGACAGTGCGGAAACCAGATCGGGACCAAGGTGAGCTTGAAGGGGAGCCGCCGCCTGCCCGCCGCTTGCGGAGCCTCTGAGCGCCCGGGGGACGCGCCCGGTGGTTCCCCGGGGCTGCCGGAACCCCCGGGGCTGCTGCGCACCGAGGGCCGGGCTGTGCCGTGCCAGCCGCCCCCGCTCCCCGTGCTTCGATGGCGCTGCGGAGTGGCGCCGGGCGCGCCCGGGGCACCGCGCATCGCTCGGCTCCCCGTGACCATAAAAGGCCTTGGGAAGCAGCGAAATCAAACGGGACAGATTTTAAAAAATGGTTTTAAAAACTGTTTTTCTGTTTGAGGCGGCCAGGCTGCGGTTGAGAAGCGGGGGAGGGCGGCGGAGCCTGGGCGGCCCCTCGGGCGCGGAGCCGCCGCCCGTCCGTCCGTTGGGTTTGAATCCCGGTGCCCGGCCGGCTCCCGCTGCCGCGCGGGATGGGAGCGGCGGCGGGCGCGCCAGGAATCCGGCAGCTGCCCGGGACCGCCGCCGCCCCCGGCCCGGGCGCTGGGCAGGGAAGTTCCCAACCCGCTTCTCGCTTTTCCTCCCTTAGTTTTGGGAAGTGATAAGCGATGAGCATGGCATTGACCCAGCCGGAGGCTATGTCGGTGACTCAGCGCTGCAGCTGGAAAGGATCAATGTCTACTATAATGAATCATCTTGTAAGTGTGGGATGGGGACCGGGAGGGGTGCAGGACAGGGGGCTCCGTGGGAAGGGGCACAGGAATCAGAAGATGACGGGCTTATAAAGCCATATTGCACATCTGGCCACACTCCTCACATGCCACCAGCCCCCCAGCTGTGCCCAGCTCAACAGAAAGTATTATCTACTTTCTTACAAAGTATTAAGATGGCTGGGTGCTATCTCCCCAGACACAGAGAAGTGGCACAAGGGGCTGTCCTTAGGGTCTGGAGGTGGAGGTTTGTTTATTATTTAACATTACAGTAGGCGTTTGCTCTTCAGATGTGTGATTGCTTCACCAAATGTATTTCTTCAATTACTCCAAATTAAACTGGTTGGTTATATGAGCCCGCATTGGTAGTACTCTCTCTTTAATTTTCATGAATGAGAGGGCTGGGCCACAGGTAATAGAAAACTTTCATTAATGAGATGGCAAAAGGCATCCAAGTCCTCAGAGTCCTCTGCTGTTGAAAGGTGTTAACAGTGTAAAATGGGGATCTGGAGTCCTTTGGTCTGTGGACATAAACCTGCAAGTGTGAATGTTTCATCTTTTGTCCAGCTGGGGTTAATTCATATTATTTACCTGAGTTTCCTTGAACAAATTAAACTTGACACAGATTGTTTGTTTTGTGCTTTGTGGGAGATGTGCTGACTACTACTGTTTGCCATATACACCAAGTAGCTCTTTCAGTTGAAGAGAAGCCTTCAAACACAGAAGCTTGTGGATAACTTGAACATAAGCACTTCACTCACTGATATTTACAGAAAAGATTACCTACTGTCTTAAAAAAAACAAAGTAAACAATTTTTTCTAATCAGAAACTCCCTAATATCTCTTGCTAATAAAGAGCTTACAAAATGTAGAATCTGCAGAGTCCAAATTATGTCAGGTCTGTTTTCCAAGCTGAATTGATTTATTCCTATGGAGGTGGATTTTTCACCACCATGACTTTCTGTATAGGAAGTACTTACATATGTATGAACTATATGTTAGACTAACAATATGAGATGTAATAGATTTGTGTACTAAAAGCTATAACTGTGCTAGCTTATTTCTGAACACTAAGGACATGCTTACTTTGTGTTGTAGCCCACAAATTTGTACCAAGAGCAGTCTTGCTGGACTTGGAGCCGGGAACCATGGATAGTGTGCGCTCTGGTCTTTTTGGTCAGCTCTTTCGGCCTGATAATTTCATCTTTGGTATGTGGATGTTTCTCTTTAAAAAACAGAGTTCTACAACAACTGTTTGATTACCAAGTGAATGGTCAAAAAACATTCAATCTCCGTGTTCCAAAGTGATCCTACTGAGAAATCCTAATAGCTACCAATGGAATTGCAATTGTTATGTAAGCAGTCAAAACATCCTGTTAAGTGAAAAAGTCGTTCTTTTGTTGGTCATTCCTTCTGTTAGCAAACTGCTGGAAGTTTCCTATAGTATTCAGAGAAAGTACATTTGCTTTCCACATATATGAACACCAGAGAAATCCTGAGGCCAATTCTTCACAACAAAATGCACAGAAATTCTGCAGAAAATGGAGGGGGGAGGGAAAACCTCAACCACAAACCAACCAGAGTACCCTTCACTTAAATTCACATTAAATGCTTGAGTATGGAATAGTTTTTAGGCTGTGTAATTAAACTTTTTCAGTATATCCTTGCAGTATGGTAACAGTAGAAGATAATCTGTAATACAGAAAACACAAGATGTAGCCAGTTACTGGGTTAATTTCTAGCGTAATGAGGAACAGTCTGAAAGTATGTGGGGGCGTTCTGGTTTTGCAGTGTTCTTGCAGAGGGTTGTTTTTACTTTTACTGCTTTGCTTTGGACTCCCGTAGTACTTTGCATCTAAGCTTAAAAATGCACATTGCCCTTTCAGAGCATCCTTATGAAGTACAGAAGCATTGTCAGCCCCTTTGTACTACAGGAGAAACAGCATGTGGAAGTTAAGTGAGCCACGTGCTGAAATGGGAAGTCTGAATGAAAGCTACCATGAGAACTTTCATGTTCTTTTGGTTTCCAAGTCTGCACTAGCCACAAACACAGTTTCCTCCTGACAAGGCAAGCTTAGGTTGGAACTCAGTTTGGTACGTTGTGTTAACATAAGGAAGGAACAATGCCAGGGACAGACAGAGGAAAGATAAACAGAATTTGGACGGTATAAAACAAACTTAAATCTGGGTTGTTGGGTTGGAGAGGGCAGTGAAAAAGCTGTACAGAGTTCCTTTAAGTCTTTGGCTTAAAACTTTTAGGTTATCCATGTTGTTCTCCTGTAAACTCCGAGCAGTGATGTTAAGGATCTCTTCCAAAGGAGCTGTAAATTACAACATGTAACTTAAGGAGTAAGCTTAGGAAGAAAAGCCACAGACATAGGCAGCTTTATGAAGTCTATTTCTGTGTTCAGGTTTTTCCTTTCATTCTCTTTCACCTGCATGGACCACACTCTGAAAGTGAATTCACCTGACTTATGGAAATACCTGAACTGGAGCTTTACAGTTTAGCACAATACAAGTAAAACCAGAGCAAAATCAATTCAGAATGTCTTCAACAATAGTCCAGTTTGCTGTACTCCCTTCCTGCCAAGATAACAATGAACCAACAGCATGTGATCAACTCGTATCTGTCAGAGGCCCCTGCCAGCATCAGGCACTGTCCTCCCAACCTGCTGAATAATGTAGAATGGCTGAGCGCTGAAGTAATGATCTTCTGTGTCAAAAGCCAACAAAGCATTTTGTTTTCTCTTTTAAAAATCTGGCCTGGGCCCACAAAGGATTTTGTGGCAGGAGCTGGCAGTCCCACACTTGCTGTAGCCCAGGCTGTATGGGCTCGTTCTGATGGGGATGTTTTCCACCTCTGCTTGTGTGCATGTGCCCACATCTCCACAGCAGGTAACCATGGATCATCTATCAGGATTTCATGCAGGTGTATAGAGCACGTGGTCACACACTCCAGGTACAGGAATTTTATATCAAACCAGCAAGAAAATTGAGATGGACAGAAAATAATCCTTATACTTTAATGCCTGTGTTGACAAGGTGGTGATTTAAAAGGTGAAGAACTGCAGGTGGAACAATCTTGCTGTATGAGAGCAGTAGGCCTCCTGGCCTTGTGACAGCACACAATTGCCCACCAGGAACTGCTGTGAACTCTGATGTGTCTCCTCCTGTTAACCAGTTTTCATTTGTACATTTTTGCATTTGTCATTCTTTTTTTTTTTTTTTTTGTGTACACCCTTGCTAGATTTGCTACAGAGATACCACTCCAATTTAATTTGTATGAATTGATGGGGGCAACCAAAAAATAGCTGTCCAGCAGTTAAAGGCAAGTTCTGCAGCAGGACTGTTCACATCAGGCTCCTAAGTGTTAATGTGCAGGCCACTGAGCTCTTTTACCAAGTTAATTTTATATTTTGAGCAGTGATGAGAGTAGAGGAGTGAAAGAAGATTGTAGGAAACAAGTGCCATTTTAGGGATTAAAAAATAAACTGTTAGACAAATGGGTTCTCTGCATGTGCAGCTCAACCTGAACATGTGTGATAACCCTACAGTGTGTAGGAGAAAGCAATAGTGATAGAAGGACCTGGAGGTGCCAGGAGTGCAGATAAGTTGTGGGATTGCTTCATGTAGGCTTCTTTAGATCCTGGCAGAGGACAGATGCAGGATGGTGGAGCTGGGCTTCCAGGACAAGCAAAAAATTTACCAGGTCCTGAGTTTTGTGGGCACAGGCTCATTTTCCACCCAGAGAGTTTAGCCCCAGTGAAATTTGATCATTTCTATGTGTTTGTGTTAGGTTTTCAGAGGTCAGGTAGGTAGGTACCTGATAAGTGAAGGGCATCCAGTAGAGTTTCACAGGATTGTGATCAGGATTTGCAGATTTGTGGCAGCCTTGTCAGGGCCATGGCACCTCCAGACTGTATTGTCATGGGGTAAGAAGGCTGGAGCTTCCAGGGCATGTTTACATGCTCTGTGTTGTGGCAGTGCCTTACAGTGCTGTAGAGCCAGTGGTTCTGGAAGTATTAGATAACTGGGTGTAGAAGCAGGAAATCACCAGTGAAAATTCTGGAGACTCTAAGCACATGGATGACTAGTGGATGGAGTGTAAATTTGCCACAGGAGTAGCTGATAGTTGTTCTAAAATCAGAATTTATGTCTATTAGGAGATAAATGCCTTCTGCTTTTTGGAGAGATGTCTGCTTGTTTGTGTGCATCCTGATGTGCTTCCCTATCCATAGTAAGGGATCTGCTCAAGCAGGCTGCAGGTGCTTACAAACATATTTCTTCTGGAAGGATATTACTTTGTGCTTTGCCCAGCTGGACAGGAAGTGCTGAGCTCCCTAGGCTCAAAGAGAGAAAAATATAGCAACATACAGAACAATGCATTAACTAACCAAATACACCATGAGGAAACCAAGCATTTATGCAGTGCAGAAAAGTACATAAGATTTCAGAAGCGTCCCAGCCAGCAGTTTCCCTGGTTCATATGTTTGGCACCCACATGGTGCCATGGGAATTGAAATGAGGTAATAGGTAATAGGAAGGAGGGGAAGGTCTTGGGGGACAGCACAGAATTTGCCAGCTCTATAATTAATTCTGAAACCATTGCTCTGTCTGAGTACCACTCCCAGGAGTACCCTCAGTGAGTTCAGTGGCACAATGTATATGTATAGTAGACACTGTGAGGAACTAAAAAATTGGTTGCCCAATTTAATCTTCCCCGTTATCTAACAAATAACAAAACAGTGATAATAGCAAATGATCCACACTGTTTATCTTAATAAACTAAGTGGCACATAAAACAAGAATGGAAGCCTTGGGAAGAAAAGAATGGACTCATCACTTTTCTGAAATATCAGTAATCCAATTTTCCAAGTCATTTTGCATATCCTGAAGAATAGTGAGTTTGTAAGGAAATCAGTAAAACCTTAAAGGCACTTAACTTCTAAGTTTTTTAAATAATGTCCCTGAATCTTCTGTTGATCACTATTTTCATTCAGGCTAGCTAACCACGAATTTAAAAAGCTATAGTTCCTGATCTAACAAGTTAAACAGGATTTTGAAGCCCAGCTTTATTCTTGAATGACAATGTTTTCTCTTTGACTCGCAAGGACAGTCCAAGAACCTCTCACTTTCATTGAGATATGTGTAGCTGTGATTTAGCTTTGCATGCATCATGGTCCTTACAGACAGAAAGCATTTAAATATCAAACAGTCATCTTGTGTTTACAGAATTATCAGGACTGGAAGTGTGAACATTTTCAAAACAAGGAGTTAAGGCTATCTTTGCATTTCTGGAAGGCAAAATGACAGAAAAGAAAAAAACAAAAAAACCTCAAAACCAAACAAAAAAAACCCCAAACAAACAAACAAACAAAAAAACCCCACACACCCAAAGGCATTAATGAAAACTGCCAGAGACTAAACAAAAAGTTTATGTTGATACTTTCAGAGATATTTGTAGGCAAAACTGAAGAGCATCATTATCTACTTGACAGATTTATAGCAGCTTTTGCTACAGATGTGAGTCCATCTAGCTTGCAAATATCAAACCTTGCCAATAATTTTAATAATTTTGTGTATTTTCTTTCCCTGTTGTATCTTATTTTAGGACAAACTGGTGCAGGAAACAACTGGGCTAAAGGACACTATACGGAAGGGGCAGAGCTGGTTGACTCTGTGCTTGACGTAGTAAGAAAAGAGAGCGAACACTGCGATTGCTTGCAAGGATTTCAGCTCACTCACTCCCTGGGAGGAGGGACAGGGTCTGGCATGGGAACCCTACTCATCAGCAAGATCCGAGAGGAGTACCCGGACAGGATCATGAATACCTTCAGTGTCATGCCTTCTCCTAAGGTGTCTGACACAGTGGTGGAGCCGTACAACGCTACGCTTTCGGTCCACCAGCTGGTAGAAAACACGGATGAAACCTACTGCATCGACAATGAAGCTCTGTATGACATTTGCTTCCGCACCCTGAAGCTCACCACCCCCACCTACGGAGATTTAAACCACTTGGTCTCCGCCACCATGAGCGGGGTGACCACATCCCTGCGTTTTCCAGGCCAGCTCAATGCCGACCTCCGGAAGCTGGCGGTAAATATGGTCCCCTTCCCGCGCCTTCACTTCTTCATGCCGGGCTTCGCTCCTTTGACGGCGCGGGGCAGCCAACAATACCGAGCACTCACGGTGCCAGAGCTGACCCAGCAGATGTTCGATGCCAAAAACATGATGGCAGCCTGTGACCCGAGGCACGGCCGGTACTTGACGGTGGCCACCGTCTTCCGCGGCCCCATGTCCATGAAGGAGGTTGACGAGCAGATGTTGGCCATCCAGAACAAGAACAGCAGCTACTTCGTGGAGTGGATCCCCAACAATGTCAAGGTGGCGGTGTGTGACATACCTCCCCGTGGCCTCAAGATGGCCTCCACCTTCATTGGCAACAGCACTGCTATCCAGGAGCTCTTCAAAAGGATCTCAGAGCAGTTTTCCGCCATGTTCAGGAGAAAGGCCTTCCTCCACTGGTTCACGGGAGAGGGAATGGATGAAATGGAATTTACAGAAGCAGAAAGCAACATGAATGACCTGGTTTCAGAGTATCAGCAATACCAAGAAGCAACAGCAAATGATGGAGAGGAGGCGTTTGAAGATGATGAAGAAGAGATCAATGAATAAAAAAATTAGGTGTGAGATTTTTCCAGGCCAAATTCTCAAATCTGGATTTCTGATAATTAGGCTTATAAATCCATACTTTCACTTAAAAAGTAATAAAAAAGTGAGTATGAATTCCAGGTGTTATAAGGGCTCTTCAGAGTCCATTTGGATCACTGAGGACACTCAGCATCGCTGGAAATTGGGCCATTTCTACTCATGAGATAAATGTAAGGCATTCAGTTAAGACTTTGGCCTAAGAGTCTGAACGTGGTGATTGCTAGTTTGGAATCTTTTTTCTTTAGGGTTGTCATCCCTAAAGCTGCAGAAGAGAAGATGTAAAATAGGCATGAAAATCTACAAATTAGAGCTGCACTATTTTCATCCAGTTATGAGTAAGAAAATCTTGTGAGCTTGAAGTATTCTATACCAAATGTACAATACTAAACTGCCAGAAACAAAATTTATTCATAAAAAAAGAAAAGGTTTTTAGATATTCTGTACAGTAACTGTTAACAGTGATATTTGATTCCAGTCCTCTAAAAACAAAATAAAAATTAATAGTACCCTCTCAAGCAGATGTTTTCTGGACAGTCAATGTTACATAAATACGCAGTGAGCTGCAGGCTAGAGGCCGGATTTGTGTGATGTGACTTCATCTCTTGCTGCTGCTGAATAATCACAGATGATATCTGTGATGGATCTGATAGATGTATCTGATATATAGATTAAATCCCTCCATTTGTGATGTGTTCATCATAAATCCCTGGGGTTTAAAGTGGCACCCCAATATCTTACTGGTCTTCCTGGCTATCACCAGCTGCTAATGCTATTCCTAACTCTGTTTCACCCAGCCTAGTAGCTGAAGTCCAGATATTCCACAGATCATGGTGGGACAGGGGACACAGGCTATGTGCCAACAGATCTCACTACCTGAGTTTGTAAGTTCACCACACCTACAGATGCTGTGCATGTCTTGCTACCAAGATAGATTAAAACAACTGGACAGGTAAAGGTTAAAGAGCACTTATCCACTATACTGAAAGCAGTTGGCAAAATGAAAGATGAACAACAGGTTTATCTGCCCCAGCTAAAGCCAAGTCAGAAAGGTCTCTGCCTAAGCCAGCTGACAAAGTGACTGCTGGGCATTTGCCCTCTGTGCATGCTTTATGTTTCTGCTCATATCAATTAAACAGCCCTTCTCCATTAGAGAGCCTTTACCAGAGAACACACTGTCTACTTGGAGTCTCTTATTTAGGCCAGTTCCTAGGCAACAAAGCAAGCAAACAAAGGAGAAAACCTCTGGAAATCCAAACTTTAAATGTTTCAGGAACTCTTGCTTTTTCTTCTTGCTTTCAGAAGCACTTCTCAAGCAAAACTGTTGCTCAATACATAAAAAGGCACTTTACAAACATAGGGAAATTTCCAGAGGTCTGCTTCTCCTGACAAGATGATGCTTTGCTAGTCTGGGATCCAGGGAACGAGACAGTACTTTAGGAAGTATATAAACCAGGCAACTGTTAATCACATAACATGAAGCTGTCTGCCCAATGCTATTCCACACAGAAATGGAACTAAACTAGCTTTAATCAAGTACAAGCTTTTCACAGAAAGTGACTTCAGAGGTTGAGACGTCTGCTGGAACTTGCCAACCAGACTGGCTTTGGCACAGAGGCAGAGCTCGGGAGGGCCTGGCTGATTGTTTTTAGAAGCATCATAGAGGAGACAGCAAAGTCACAGGGCCATGCTCTTTGCTGTGTCTAGTGATGCTGAAAGGATTTATGAATAGCCATAGAGCACCTTTAAATACATATTGTATAAATGTGAGGTGTGGCTATATATTAATTACAGCACGAGATAAAGTTATAACACAATATACATTGAAGAGAAGTAACTGTGCAGGACAACACAAAGCAAAATCCATTGGGAGTAAAGCCATGAAACAAAGTGAAGTTGATTCTTTGTAAATGGTTGACTATTTGCTTTGAAAGGGAGGAGGATGCCTTACAGGCTTAGAGCCTGCCATCACACAGCTGTGGCACAGGCTTTCCAATTAAAGCACTAGCATAGTTTCTGCTGAATGAAATAGAATTAACCATCTTATTGTGTGTGAAACTGCATTTTGTTGTAACACAGATTTCATAACTAAGTCCAAGTCATAAATTCTGGTATTTCTGTGAAGAAAAAAAAAAGTTAATACTTTACAAATGCCAGAAGTCTTGGCATTGCTAAATAATGGAGTTGTTAACTTGGTGAGCCAGCCTGTTCCTTATTGCATTTCATACACTTGACTCAAAATGCAGAATGCAGACTCTGAGGCTGTGGAATTCAGACCTCACAATGATCCTGCTTTGACTCACCCATTCTTGCACATGTGTTTACTTGCAACTGTTTGATGTGAATTTCTAGAATGTGTGGAGGTGGAAGAGGCAAACTAATGCTCTCTTTAGAAAAAAGAGACAGCTCTTCCATCTGATCCTAGGGGAAAAATACCCCTCCCACCATAATGAACCCAGGACCCTGTAGCAGGAGGATCATCAGAGGACCTGCTTGAGCATAAGCAGTAACAGAGTCACGGGAAACACAAACACTTCCTGTTTCTCTTCAGTCAACCAACTCTAATCACCTTCCTTTCCTGAGAAACAACTGAAAATTGTTTTAGTAGTGAATTTAGTGAGCAATTCCTTCAGTTGCACTTCCTTTCAAATAACTTCCTGCCTTTTCCCCGGAAGCTTCTCTTATTTTGCAATCTCCATGGTGAATCCCACCTGGCTTTGTTGCTCTTCTTCTCAGTCCTCACCTGTCTGTTTTTCATTTCCCCTTTAGTTTTTCAGCCTAGTGCCTGGCCCACCACATTTTTCTGGCCACAGAGCAGTATCTAGCAGCAGGCTGCCAGGACAAGCCAGACCCCAGGACTCCTAGAAGTGCAGCTCCCACTGCTCAGACACAAACACGTGCGTCAACGCTAGGCTGGGGAGAAAAGATGGCAACCTACACCACTGATAACCTACACCACTGACACCACTTGGAAACTGCGAGTGGGCGAGCTGTTGCCTGGGAAGAGGGTGTGGCATCAGGACAGAAATTGGAATCTAACTCCATAGTTCAGCAACTTTGCAAAGCCAGCAAGGAATAGGGCAGGCCCTCAGCTCACAGTCGGGAGAGTTCTTGCACGTGCTGCCTTAACCAAACCACGTCAGGCTCTTGCTTTCTCTGCATCCCATGATTGCTGCTCAGATTTTGTTCTCCATTCCTTCACTTGCACTTGTATCCCTCAGGAAAATGTGGTCACCCCTTGGGAATAGAGTCAGGTTGGGAAAGAGGGTCTAGACCTGCTCCTCCTCCTGGCCTTGGGAGGAGCAGGGAACTCAACTCCTCCCTTGGTGCTGCACAAGCCCCTGGTAGCTGAAGCAGCACTGCTCACTGTGCTTGCAAAAAATTAATTAATCTGGCATTGGCAGCCACAGCACAGACTAAACTTGATTTTCTTGATGTATGTTCAACCACCTGACATCCTAAATTTGGGAGTTGAAGGAGGCCAGCAATCCTCTTCAAAGAAGCAGGTTGGGTAAACAGCTTTTTTTGGTTGTTTATCTTTGATTCTAAAATCCCAACACTGACAATTTCTGCCATTTTTAGCACAAAATATTAAGACCTACTAATGTAAGGCTAAGCAAGCAAGTTAATGCTCTAAAAAGAGGCAAAGGTAAAGAAGAGGTAAGGCCATTTTCATACATCTTTAAATTACATGCTGCAACTGAAGAGGAGAGGAATTTATCAGTAGACACAAACAGGGAGTAAGAGAAGCCATCTCCTGGAGATTATTTTTTTCAGAGTCTGGTAGTACCATTGTGAAGAGTCAGATTAAGGGTTTGGAGGTTGGGTGGTTGATTGCTGAGTTTTCTGTTGGTTTTATTTAGCAAGGAATGAAGAAATGCAGAACTCTGACCTTTACTGTATAAGCACAGCTAGTCCTCAGCACTGGCTACAAACTGAATATCCCAGACAAGAAGTGTTCAGCTAAACTGGAGGATGAGAAAAGAACAAACAAGACATTAATGCAGAATACATGTTAAGCTACAACACTAGAGCAAAGCACAGAAATCAGTCACTGCTTTATCATGTGTGCAAGATTTGAGTTTTATAGAAGAATTTCACTATTGTAATAAAGTATTCTAAACTTTGACTCCAAAAATTAAGGAAATTAAGTTGTTTTTTCAGGCTGCTTTCCTGTTTATCATCCATTCTATAACAAATGCAATAGGGTTAAATAGAAGTGTTTAACAACTAAAAATGCCCAGTAAATATGCCCAAAATAGCTATATTGGCTCTGTTTTCCTCCTTCCTCTTCACTATAAAGCCAGGTAACATCACAGATGGAAAAAGTTCTGTCATGAAGAAAAAGAAAATCCAAAATAATAATTTCCATAAATAATTTAACTCAAATACATTTAAAACCAAGGGTCTAAACTTTCAGATAAACTTTTTCCTTTGTCATCCTACTGGTTTCCAGTATGTTGCAACATACAGATGGGATCAGTCACTAGTTATCCTTTTAACCTGCCCTCTGACTCATAACCCTTAAAGGATTTTTGGTCCATCAGAGAAAACTGGTTCATTTTCCTTCCCCCTCTTAACCACCACTCCACCCATGTTTCCCTGTCTTCTGGTGGGATGAGGAGAAAGGCCATTAATTTTTGAACAGCTGAATTCTCCAACTAATGAATTGTTAGCTGCAGCAGACAACAAGAAGCAGACTACTAAGACAACTGTATTCAACTAAGCAGGGGGAAAATCCCCATAGCTTTCTCCCCATAGCTTTTGTTAACCAAATGAGTATGAAACTCTTGTATTTGTGAACACAACCCTATATTAACAGAGTTTTGCATTGTTCTGAATTCTATACCCAGAAACCAGAAAAAAAAAAAAGGGACAGCTTTGTTCAGAAAAGTACTGTTTTTATTGACTCAAACTGTATTTACACATCACATTCATATGTTCAATAGTTTACAGAACTCTGTAAAAAACTGACTGGTAAAACTGCAGGAGCCAAACAGTTTCAGACTTAATTTAAGACACTGAACCATGAGTACATGTTAAGATATTTAAACAAGTGTTCAGTTTCACTGTCAACTTACATGGCAGTTCTCTGTAGACAAACTCTAAAATCAAAATGAGGTGAAGGGGAAAGGGTCAGATGAAAGAGCTGATAATTTTGCAAAGCTAGTACTTTGTACAACCAGACTTTCACATTTGACAATGCACTTTGTATGATT
>VYZP01027204.1:0-13371 GCA_013400635.1 Hypocryptadius cinnamomeus
ATAACTAATTAGGCCTATAACTATATAGGGCAGCTAATACTATATTATTATAAAGGGCAATGTTGGGCAAAATTCATAACTGTGTCTTTCTTGTGCCCATTATATTAGTTATTTTGCATATTCCACTCATGAAGCAGGTGGAAGTGGAGCAAGACATTGCATTATTAGAAAAAACTATGTTTTTCCTATGCATGTGTTAATTTTTAAGTTCCTTATGATGATTGGTCATACAGTATGCAATCGTGGATATACTGGTAACTGTCCAGATTATTTTATTTTTACTAAAATAAATTGGCTTAAGAACCAGACACTCTTCACACTGTTACAGTTATGAAAAGAAAATTTTGAAATTTATTACAAAAAAATAAAAATAAATTGCATTTGAAAATCTATATAATTTTTAAATATCTAAATATTTTTAAATAGTTTTGAAAGTTTATTTCAGGTACCTAGGTGATCACTTGAAATTGGAATGAAATCAATAATGTTTTCTTTGACCTGTATTGAACATGCTAAATTGTGTTCTGCTTTAGCAAAAGAAGGAACAATGGAAGGATAAAATTTCAATTTCTAACGGGATCAGTGAAATTCGTATTTACAACTCAGTCATAGGAGATACATGTCTATCTAGCTTCTTGCTATAATCATTGATGATATGCAGCCATTTCTCTGATGTGATTCATCCAGTCCTAAAGCAAATGCCTAAATTATATCCAATGAGTCATGCCTTAAAGGTGCCTATTTTTTCCTGTTAATTAAAGGGACCTTTACATGAGTACTGAGATCTCTATTGTGGACATTTTATATGCCATAAGATGAATATTGCTCTGAATCTCTACTTGGACTTTTACTTGAGAAAATGCAATCGAAATTATTGACTTAAAATTGTGATGTACAGAAAAAATAATAATTAAAAAATAGTCCCAGTATCAAAACTCCTGAGATGAAACCTGTTTCCCCTAGAAACCTGTTTCTTACTTGAGGAAACGTACTTGAAAGTCTCACTGTGTTCTGAAAAGTAATTGTAGCACATCATCGTATACCAACACATTTTATCATTAACAGCCAGTGGATGTACCAGACTGCTGAATGCTGCCTACTCCTTAGGAACATCATGTATCATATGTCTGTCTTTTTCAGTTCTGCAACTATGTCTCTTGTACTTCTATGGCATTTGTACCACAAAAGAGACAAACTTTTACCATGTCTTTTTAAATCCATGCTCCTAGTTATGAATAGAAAGAATGATGTAAATAACCTCATTTTGCTGACAAGTCAGTGTACTGAAAAGGTCCAGAATAATCCCATGTAAAACAGATTTTCCAATTTCTCTTTTAAATTTCTGCATTTTATCCAGGACCTGTGGTTTTTTTATTCAGGCAAGATAAATCCCATTCAAATAGCACAGACCTGATTTTATAAGAGCTGTGCTCTTTGGAGCTATGCCTAAAGATTTGAACCCATTTGCACTTCCTAAGGATAAATTTTGTAGATGATGATAATTTGTAAACTTCATAGCAAGATCATAAATATTAATTCTATGTTCAGTGGTCAAACCAAGCAGTTGCTGAAAGTATAGCTCAGCATGTCTTGTGAGTTCAGCTAATATATCTGCTTTACATTAGAGGCCTAGAAAACTTTATAAACATTTTGCTAGTATTCTCTTAGAAAAGAAATATGTATATGGCAAAGAAGGAATGAAATCTGATTATGCTGTCTTATGTGTTGAAAATAGTCATACATGCAGAATCACCAACTCCTGCCTGTATTTCTGAAATTAATTTAAAATACAAAATAGATTGAATATGGTCTTACAGTGGTAAAAAGACATGTTATCAAAACATATTTTAAGTGTCCTTGATATATCTGTGCATCATCTTAGTACATTTTTGCACATATCCCCAGAAAGATACAAATATGCACTTTAGGGAATTACGAGGAAAAATAAAAAGTTTACCAGGGAGTTTAAATTATATCAGTAACAGAATTTAATACTGTTACCAATACTGCTGTAGAGTACAGAAGGAACAGGACAGAACTTTATAGGTTTGAAGTTTAAAACCAGATGGTTGTCACAGTAATGTATCCAATTGGTAAAAAAATGAGATTACACAAAAAAGACACATTTAATTTAGTTAGAAGAAAAAGAAACATTAATGACATATGAAAAATAAGAAAACTCTCTCTAAATGAACAGTGAACGTCCTTTCATAAATTTAAGGTAAGTGAAAGCCAGAATAATAGTCCTGCATGACAGGAAGAAACCTAGCAGTAATCTCCCCAGCCCTAAATGGTGTGATTCAGTGAAAATAACACATATTAGCTTTCCCATCAAGCAGCATATATTGTGATATTGCTTACAAGATGGTATTTTAGAGCCATTGTAATAAAGGAAAATTCCACTAGGTGGATCTGGTGCTCTTCTAACAGGGATAGAGGATGTTAGTGCACAGTAATTCCGTGCCTTTACTTTTTTTTTTTTCCTTGATTGTTTTCTTAACTCTTCTTATTATGTCAGAATCCAAACATACAGTTGTATTTTGGATTTTAGTACTAATATTATATTTATTGATTAAGGATAAAATACCTGTAGTTAAATAAGACCAAGGTATGAGACTTTAATAATGTGTAATTCCATTGCTGAGTAGTTAGTATTTATCTTACCAGTAGTATTTATCTAAACTGCTAGAGCTGTGCTTTATTTCAGCCTTCAAAATTACCTTGAATTTTTAAACTTGTACTGTAATCACAATGGACTTTGAATTACATTTTTTCTGGGAAGTATCATCAGTCCAAGTAGAATTTTAAATTGGTAAATTTATTACATTTAAAACATTTTTATCACCTAAAGTGGAATGTGACAATGGAACATGAGCAACCGGGGGAACTTCCTTTTAGTATGGGTCATTGCTTAAGTGAGGATGTTGATTTAAACACCTCTCTAGAGTTCTGCTCTGGCCTGGTGCAGCCACTCATATTTTTATTAAAGTCAGTTTATACTTACCAACTTTTTCTCTCAGAAGGCCTGGGATATGCAACTTCAGGCGTGCAGCTTATATATTCTATTAGGATGACTTCTATTCTTCTTTAAAGGCTGCAGTTGCTGTTTGAGACCTGAAGACCTTATTGCCCAAACACCTGTATCTCCCAGATGTGTCAGTCTGGTCTAGAAAAACGTGGTTTTCATTACTACAAATCCTACCCTTTTGAGAAGGTGTAGAGTGGGTTGCTGGTTCTACAAAATGGTTTTTTGTCTTTTTTTTTCTTGTCATTTCTGGTGTTACACAGTTTGTTATTTTTGCAAACAAGGTTCATGTTATTAATGCTAGGTATCTACTACAAATATTTCCACAAACTACAGGACTTGGTTTGTTTCAGCTGCGTTTGCTTTTTCTTAACATGCTAGTGAATGAGTTTTGGAGTATTTCAGAGAGTAATATAGAAAATAAGGCATAACAGATATGATAAATTCCCAGTCTGCACACCAGAAAACCAATTTCTGATGTTTTCTGATGTTCTCATTCAGTAAATGTGGTCTTATTTCTGGTGGGCATGTGTGTTCATATGCAGCAAATACAAACCTATTGGCAGTAGTCTTGCTGAGACACTAGAAATTATTGTCAGACCCACAGAGGTCCATAGTGCAACACAGACTCCCATCAGGCCAGAAATGAGAGCTTATATCATGTACTACTGATAATTATGATTTAGCTGGTATCTGTTTTCTTTTTCTTTAGGTCACTGTTAAGAAAGCTTTTAAAATCAGGCTGAGCATTTTCTGTTAAATATAAAGGTGCAGAGCATCTATGCAACAGCTATTTTCATCTAATGCCATGCCACACAACCTATGCAGGGAACTGGATTGGTGCCCCACTTTGCCAGAATAATCTTCTTATTTCTTTTCATGATAGGTGTATAATAGAGGTCTACTTCAGTCATTGAACAAGACTAGAAGTAGAGATATTTCCCTGCATACAAGGATCTCAAAAGACTGCGACATCTAAAAAACATTCATCTAAAAGAGTAAACCAGTCTGAAAAGTGCTATGGCATGTTTTAAAAAGCAATTATTTGGCTGGCAGAGATAGAAAGCTCCATCTTTCTATAGTAAAAAAAAAAGTGGTATACTTTCTCTAAAGCTCAAACCCATTCTTTCATCTTGCCATAGCCAGCCCTCCATATCAGAACTATTACAAAGGTGTGATGTAAATGCCTTCTAAGCTCTAGGAAGCCTGCCTAAAAATACCAGGTAAATAGAAGATCAAATGTGCAATTGATTGTGTTTCATGTGTTGAAATACCCTTGTGACCTCTGTTATTCTAGAAAAACATAAGACCAACTAGAACTAGATATTGCAATACAGAAATTCTTAGTACTCAAATGAAATTAAGCATGCAATAGCCAGTAGTGGGTGCAGAAATGTGTGAATTTGCAAAATTTATTTCTGCCAGAATTTCTTAGTGAAGTTGAAGCAGACATAACTTTCAACTACAAAAAAACTACTCAGTCTTTATGATTAAACCCCGGAATCTCATGAGTTAACAATTAGTAGAAGTTTTCGATTCTTTTCAATTTCAAGCTTTTAAATTCTTTTCATTACTGTTGCTTGACATAACCAGGAACTATCACTGTAACCAATACTAAGGCATTTGTGAGTGTGAAGAACTAGCAAGGAGCATTATTTTTAACTTTTGTTTCTAAGCAGTGACATAGCAACAATACTGGTGCTACGACAACACTCCTCTGCCTCAGTTCTGCCCACAAGCCCTACCTTAAAGGAAGAGTACATACTTGCAGAATTCCATTATTAATGATCTAAAAATTTACATAGTTATATGAAAACAAAACATTCTGCCAACATTTGGGCATTTCAAACTTGTCTTACTGCTCAAAATAAAAAACACAGGGATCAGTCATTTTGGCATAAAAAGCTTTTTCATATGGTTTATAACGTGCATTGCCAGAATTGACCTTGAACTGAGAAGCCTGTAAGTATTTTTCTTTTCTCTTGGTATTTCAAAAGAATATTTCTATTGTGTCCTAAATATTTTTTGTCATTGTGAGCTTTATTTCTAGAGTAACTTCTTATGGTATGTTGTTTCTCAGGAGAACACATAAAATGTCACAGACTAGCCTGGCAGATTACAGATTGCCCTGATGGTTCTTGACACTCCAAGACAATTTTGGAAGCTACTAGAGACAGAAAACATTTAAGAATGGTTTTGATTAGAATTCTGATTTCACACATATTTTTCCAAGCCATTATTGTATTAATTTCCATGTGGACCCCACCAGGATACTCCCTCTTTAATTCTGTGTGTCTGTTACTGCTGGTGGATTTGTACTTGCTGCAAAAATAAGCAAGCAGCAGACATAACCTCTTTGGCTTATGGTACATTACCAAATTTTTGTGATTTCACAGCAATGAATTCCATAGTTATGTCTATATTAGTAAATAACAGTGTTCAGGAAATGTGTCCAGGCACTGGAGCACATATTCAGAAGGACCCAGGTATCCTTTTGGCTTATACCTACTAGTATTGAAGAGGTGCTTGAAGAAAAGAAGATTCTTTTTTGCTTCTTCCTCTATTTTTCTGCTCATTGCATTGTATCCTAGTATTCTGGAAAAGGCAGGAGAATTTGTGCCCTCAGCATGATTTTTACCCTGGTGTCATAAAGTATATACAGGCATTAAACCAGTTTTAAAGCATCCTGTTATTTGCAATGACAAATGTCTATCTTTAACTCCCTGTCCTCTTTGTCTTAGCTACCAAAACCCATCTTCATTACTGTCTTGCTGTAACAACACTTCATATGAAATTCTAATGACTTGCATCTCAACAGGGAGTTTTAATTAGGGACAAAAGTTTTCCATTTCTGTCTTTCTCACAATACTGTCATACAAGTAGCAGATGAAAGGTTTAAATTTTAATGTGTACTCCAGCATACTCCTTTGATTTGTATGCTAAGTACTATTTGGCAGCCTGCCCTTATTACTTGTGTTTTACTTTATTGCTATACATAATTTTGAAAAATTACTCTTAGAGTTTATACAAAGTATGGGTGAGAATAATCTAGGCATTTGCTGTTATATATCTTCCATTATTATCTTGTTTCCAACAATTTTGCTCAACTTGTCAGCTCTCTCACACTCTGTGATACCCGGGTTTTTGAATTGCTTTCTAATTTAGACATCAGCTGTAAATTAAAGCCTGCTACTTCTTCCATTGCTCACTCTGCAGACATAAGTACTCCTTTGCAGAGTACTCCTCTGCAAACTCCTCAGAGGAGGGATCACCATATTATCTAGAAAATGTTTGGCACGGTGACTTTCTGACTCATTATCAGTTTGTCTGTCCACTCTAGAAGAAAAATAAGGTTATCCATATTTTATTATGAGTGATTTAAATTTTATTTTCATTTGATCAGGTAAAAACCAAGCAAAACACAGCCTTCCAGCTGTCCTGCATCACCAGGGTGTCTCTGTTTGCCTATGCTGCAGCATGATGGTGTGATTTCAGAGGTCTCATACATCCTGGCTTACCCCAAGGATAAACCCCATGGTTTATCCTTTAGAAATTAATTGTTCCATCTCGAATTTTATCTGAGAGAATAGCTGTTGAAACCTGTGGTACCACAGGTGTGGTGTTGTCAGTAGCTGTTCTACCCGGGTATATCAGCGCAGGCTGAGGCCACACATCTGGGCAGCTGTTCCCTTGGTGCTTAGGTACGTCTCAGCCCGTGACTTGCTTCCACTGGGAATCTTTGTGTGTCTCACGGTGGGGCAGGGATGGCACAGGGGGAGCCTGGTGCTGCACCGACTGTGCCACAGTGCTTCAGCAGTCAGCTGTGCCTGGCAGGTGGGGCGGTGTGGGCATACAGCACCCTCCTGCCCACAGCCTCTTCCCTCTGGCTGGCAGTGTCTGAGCCAGGAATGACTCAACTTTTCTGTAAGATGCCGACGGAAGTCTCGAGCGCTGTTATTTAAAACTGTAGTATTTCCAAGCTGAGCTAAGCGGATGTGTAACACATGTCACAGAGCTCTGTCGTCTGCTTCATGGGGTTGCTTTGCAGAACACTGAAAGTAATGTTTTACCATTGCTGCTGGAAAGAATGGATTTTTTGAGAATAGACAGAGGAACAACAAGATTGAGGAAGGAAGGGTCCAGAAGCGAGAGGGTCCCACATGACTGGGGCTCCCCAGGGCAGCAGGGCAGGGCCTGGCAGCTGAGCCTCATCCCACCACCCCAGCCAGGAACAGGGCATCTGTGGGAGACCAGGGCAGCCCTGGGATCAGGCACCTTCCGGGGAAGGGAACAGGCTGAGCTGGGATTTCGGCCCACGAGGGGTGTCAGGATCAGGCAGGGTGTGTGGGGGCCCCAGGGTTGTTGTGCAGAGCTTCCCCATGGCAGTGTTGGGGGCTTCCATGAGGGCAAGGACAGCAGAGGGGATGTGCTCTGGGCCTCACCAGAAGTGTAGGGTAGCTGAATGCAACATGGCAATGGCATGAGCCTAGTGACTCCTTCCTTCAGTTGTTACAATCGTCCAGAATGTAACATCCTTGCTGTTTATGTAGTTTACAATATATCACTACTTTTTCATTGGAATTTGAGGTTGTGTAGATCTTTCCGCACGTTCAGAGATTTGGGTGTAGTACCCTACTTGCTTATATCATGGAATCACAGAATGTTAAGGGGTAGGAATGGACCTTAAAAATCATCTAGTCCCAACCCCTGCTGCCATGGGCAGGGACACCTTCCACTATACCAAGCTGCTCAAGGGCTTATCTAACCTGCCTTGTACATGGCCAAGGTTGGGGCATTTGCAACCTCCCTGGGTAACCTGCTCCAGTGTCTCACCACCCTCACAATAATTTCTCCCTAATATCTAATCTAAATTTCCTCTCTTTCAACTTGTACCTATTACTCCTTATTCCTGATGAAGAGTTGCTCTCCAGCTTCCCTCTAGGCCCTGTTCAGGTATTGGAAGGTTGCTACAAGGTCTCCATTCAGGCCTCTGTTCTTCCTTATCCTTTATGTCAAAATCTGGGTATAACAGAGACACCTTTAGTGAGCGTCACTACTGCATAGGTGTAGCAGCTTGTCTTTGGAGGAACTCCTCAGGATATAGGATACAAGAACACTTTAAATGTTTCTACTCAATAATCTTTTCTAGGATATCTGACTTTGGCTTGTCATTGCTTTGTATATGACAATCCAGCTCTTTTAATTAAGTTGAATATAAAGCTTGGTGGTTTTCTTATTATTTGGGTTGTTTTACCTCTACTTCTGTAAATTAATTTCCAACTTTCATAGGTTTCTAAAAATTAAGTTGATCAGACTATGAAGGCTGGTAGAAAGTTGACACTTTCCACAAAATATCACATTCTTACCATTTAGTTCTTTTTCAGTTGCAAATGCAAGAAAATAAGTTATGCTGGATGAAATGCTGCTTATTATTAACAAAGAAATATAGTAGTTATTGTTATATTTAAGTTCACAAAAGTGTAGATAGATTATTTGGTAATTCTATTCTTTAAAATAAGCATATTAGTATCCCTGCTACTTTGTAGGCATTCTCCAAGGTCAGTGGAAGAAAATAGGTACCCCTGTGGCTAATTATCACATGCTAAACTATTGGTTTATTCTGAAATTGTGCCTTTTACCTCTACTGTTCAATGGTGAGTGTATGATGGGGAATAAAACAGTGCTAATATCCAGATTCCATGTTAGTGAGCTCTGTTCTATTGGAAAATTTTCTCTTTTCATCTGGATAGTGATCTCTTCTGCAGTGGTTGGGGATGAGAGCAACGTTCTCATCATAGCAGTGACTGCATGTTGAGTAATATGCCAGAAAACTTCTGACTTTTATGAATCACCAAATCTGAGTGGTGTGGTGATCCTCTGGGCTGATTTGGAGGGTGGAGCAGGAAGAATTTTAGAATCATTCTTGAAGTGATCCAATAGCTTCTTGTTTCTACTACATCAAATACGTCATATAAGTTGAGCAAAGGAATGTTCTTACCCATTAAAAGAAGCAAGCAAAAGCCAGAGGAGTCAGAGTCTGTATGCTTTTTGAGGTTAAGTTTGGCTTTTGGGGGTAATTGAGAAGGCAGAAGTTTCACCTAAGAAGATTTGAAAGCAGCTTATCTTATTTCTGAATCAAAATACTTCCACTCAGGTAAAGGTTGTATATCTCATAGTTGTGGAGAAACTCCTAAATGTTAAAATGGATGCAGACTCCAAGAAATGCAGTACTGTTTGAATTTCTGCAACTTTCATGCTGCTAACTGGTTTGTGGAAATCCTCTGATTGACACTTTCAGTTATCATGTAGTATTTGCAACTTCAAAACTTGAATTTTCTTCTCTTTTTAACTGCGGTAAGAACACTGACAAAATAGCAGAGCATATGAGCTTTTTAAGGATTAAAGAAAGGCAGTTAAGTCCTGTGTATGAAGGCACAGTGTATAGATTTTAGAAAGCCATCAATGCCATTCTCTGCTGATGGACTTAGATAGGATAAGATACATTCTCTTAAAGTTAGAAACTATTTAAAGAAGGATTTTTTGAGAGTAGTCACAGAGAGGCTGAGTTAGATTACAAACTGAACATGGTTAAGGACTGTTGGTGGGTTCTGAAATTAAATGGCATGAGCTGATTGACATCTGTTCAGCAAAAATCTCATCCTTACCTCCAAAAGATCAGTTGATGATGTCTGAACATCAGATGATGATGTCTGTGAGAATGGTCCCTGGAGCAGACTGTCCTGAGAACTATGCCACAGAGAGTGCTAATTTGTCATCCCAGGGTGAAGGTTATCAGTTAATTAACATGTATGATCAGCAGTGTGGTGCCTGGGTTCACTCCCTGGCTCCATTCCACTGAGCAGTTTAGCCACAAACAACAATCCTTGCTGGAATTAGCAGCTTTTCTCTGCAGGCTTCAGGCTTGCTAATGGGCATTGCTCATTGATTCAAAGGCATGTTGTGATTTAGTCTTGTTCAGTGGGTAGCTGCTTTTCTTTTCTTGCCTTGCATAATAAATTGATGAAAGCCCTTCTGTTAGAGCACTGGCAGAACCTGGTGCCTGAAATGGAAGGAAAAGACCAGCTTATACCTTATTGTCTTTCATGCAGTCTTACTGCCATTTTATTATGAGATAAAGGCAACTTGTGAGCAACATAGCCAAGTAAACTGGTTTTGTGTGTACCATAAAAAATGCCCTGGCCCACAGTCACAAGTCCCATTCTACAGGATTTTAAAGAAAAAATAATTTGAATATATATATATATACACACAGTAGCTAATCAAATCCAGATCACTGATCTTTTACTCTTGGGTGCAATGGGTGAATTAGATTTGCAGCAGCCTGTATTTGTTTTTATGAGAACTGTAATTCTTTCTTTCCCTACTGCACAAAAAGGACTATTTTCCCAGAAGAGCTTAGAGAAAAACACCAGGAAAATATGAAGCTGCAGTCCCAAACTTCAGCTTTTGTTCAGACTCCGACCCACTTCCCTCTCCTGTGCTATAGCAGGAGTTCCAGGAGGATATGACTCTTGCACCTGGATAGGTTTCAGCAAAGGTTGTTCCTGAGCTAGGACGAGGCAAATGCTTACCTCTTGAGACTTAATGAATTAATTCTGATTACTTAGATGGGTTCTGCAACCTGTATTATCAGTATTTCTGGGTGGTGTTGGTTCTTTTTGACCAATAGACCTATTTACATATCATTAATTACTATATAAGCTGTTTTTTCTGAAACCCAGAACCAAGCAGGAGGTGCAGTGGCTCTTACATCTTGGAGGATCATCTCATCTTTATTATTGCAAGCATTCCAGGCATCATTCAGATGTTGGTCACAGCAACAAGGAGTGATGGGACCAAATGCTAAGCCATGTCTTTCTAAGTTTGGAAAGCAAAAGAATCTCTGTGGTAGGCTGATACATCTGCTTCTTCCTAAATGATTTGGAATAGATTGTGAAGTTTTTTGCATTTGCAGAGCCTACCATGTTATTGAACAGCACCAAAGAGCAATCTCCTGTATCATGAGGGGAGGGCAGGTATTACAGAAAGCATTCAAAATGGTGATCAAGAGAAAGAGCACTCCTGGAAGGGCAAGCACCTCTCTGGACCTGCAGGAGAGTATACTATAAGTGAAACAGAGAGCTATCAAAAAGTGAAGCCACCAGAAAAGGTATTTTGCTTTTTAATGTCACAGCTTTTATGGGTGTGTGTTTTTTGTGGGAATTGATGTAATAATTTATAATTTTAGCAGACAGCATCCAAGACTTACGTCCTATGTTGTTTCATTAATGTCTCCCTCTATGATTGCATATGTCAATTACAATATCCTTTATAAACCATCTCCTAGTTTTGCATTTCACTTTAAGAAGCTGATGGTTTTTAATATTCACTTGTGATGTAAGAACTATGCTAGCTCCCAGAATAAAGGTGGTATCTCATTGTTACTGTAAAAGATAAATGCCTTGCCAAATGTGAGTATTCCAAAGAAGATATAGCAAATATTAAATCAACTTACTAGAAAGCAAGTAGTCTACTTTGTTATTTGTGGTCTATCTACTAGTAATGAATAGATCAACATGTTTAGATGATGGCACTGGAACAGCTGCTTATTTAGCTTTCAATCTGTAAATACTTAGGTGGCCACCTCACATTATCAAGGTTTTCTCCACATGCTGGTTTATTAAGTTTGCCTTTGTCTACTGAATTTACTAATACTGATAGCATAAGTTTGTGAGGCCAAGAGGTCTTGTAAATCTGTAACTGATGCTAACCAGTGCAAACAGGATCATCTGGATTAGGATCAAACATGCAGGTTTAAATTATCTACTGCTGTACCCTGATTTGATCCTCTAAGTAGGACCATTTCCATAAAGGTGATTTATCAATACTGAGATTGAGATCCCCAGAGGATCTGAATTAGTGGCTTCAATGCCAATATTTCACATGTTGCATGTCTAAAACTTGATGAGAAATGGAATACACAATAGCACTGCTAACCTGTTCATACCTTTCTTCTTTTATTTTTTCAAGTGAGAAGCNGATATTCCATGAGTATCTTGCTTCTGCTTTTTGAGACTAAAAAGCTCTGAGAACCTTCTGGAGGAACCTGTACCCTCCAGCAGGCAAATTCCTCCAAGCTCCTATAAAACTTAGAAATAAAAATACAAGCCTCAAACTACTTCATTCCTTCCTGCTGTCATACAAACACAGGTGTCTGTATCTTAAGACATTAAAGATACTGTATTTTATTTATTTTTGCTTCTTAGAGAATGATACCGGGTTTGTGTCCACACTGTGCTTTTCTGATGACATGCCAGTCTGAAGTGGCATATGCCTGCCTGTTTACCACACATCCAGCATAGTGTGGCTGGCCTTTATTCAGGGGATAAAAGTAGGTCTTCCAAGATATCCTGAACCTTCAGTTCTTGGTAACCTCATTCTGCTATGACTATAGGAAAGGTAAGCACAGGTTCACTCTTTTTGTCTGAGTTATGTCAGGACTGTTACAAAGCACCAAGTGGGAATCACAGTTTTGCTGCTAGTGAGCAAAGACTAGTTTTTCTCTGAAACCATTTCTTTATTTCTATAGACTTATTGCTCTTCATATTACCCTTCTGTCTTCTATTGGAGAAGAAAGAGGGAATGAGAAGAAGTAACCTATTGGCAGCTTTTCATGTTACTGTTTATGCCCATTGTTGAATCATGAGAATGAATTACAGAACAACCCTGAATTTATAGAAGTAATTGGTTTTCACATTTCACAACAACTAACATCCATTTTAATAATTTAGTGCATTAATAAATTATCATCTTTGCAGTGCATTGCACTGCTCTCACTGTCTCTCTTTACCTTTTCATTCAAAAAGGTTCCACCTGTATGAGATACCTGATATCATGTCTCCTTTCTCTCAGGCCATCCTCAAAGTCATCTACTTCAAATACAAATGTGAATTTTAAAACTGCAGACAGTGTAGTAAAAAATTGCTCAAATAAATCTGTTTTATTTTATTTAGCTACTGATTCGGCTGTTCCACTTTGCAACGGTTTGTGATTTGTGGACTTGAGGGAGAGCAGTCTCCTCCTCACAGTTTCTTGGTTAGAGAAAGAAACCATTCAAAAGCCCTACTGTGGGCTATTATCCCCAAAGTTCAAATTGAAATCCTGACTTTCCAAACAACTTTCCTCTTTNTCATACAACACCAGAGGCCAGGAGAGAGCTCAGCTGCATAGCAACTGAGGTTTCAGAAGAACAGAAGACTGAGGCAACATCTTCCTCCTTTTATGCAAGGAATTGTGAAGATAGCCTGAATTGCAAAAGCCCAGGAGAATAAGAAGGGGAAAACAAA
>VYZP01027205.1:0-31856 GCA_013400635.1 Hypocryptadius cinnamomeus
CCACCGCCAGGGCCGCCATGGTCCCCGCGGCCCCGCCCGTGCGCCCGCCCGCGGGGAGGGGCCTGTCCCGCCGGCCGCCCCATGGCAGCGCCGCGGTGCTCTCCGTGTCCCCTCTGCCGTGTCCCCTGTGTCCTGTCCGCCGTGCCATGTCCCCTGTGCCCTGTCCGCGGTGCCCTGTGCCCTGTCTCCTGTGCCGTGTCCCCTGTGCCGTGCGCGGCCTTCGGAAGCTGGGCAGCGACAAGCGGGGCCTGCCCTGGTGCCTCGCAGCTCGGCGCTGGCCGAGCAGAGCCCCCGGAGGTACCGCGCTTTGTGGCGATGCTGGGTGGGAAGGAAAGTGACCCGGCCGTGCTTGCACGTGGGAGTGGTTCTCGTGGCGTCGCCAAAAGTGCAAGGAGCACTTGGAAAGTGCAAGGAGCAAAATGAAAGGGTATCTGTTACTCGGTAAAAGTCCGGTCTTGATTTGTTCAAAAGAAAAATCAGACCAAAATGAACTTGCTTACTAAGCACCGTGTTTGGTTTTAAGAATTTTTTTAAAAAATTTGTATCTAAATGCTAGATGCTTCGCAGATGAACTAAATTGGAACTGCGTGAAAATTGTTTTAATTTTTGTAATGAAAACTCTGATCCATATGTGAAATCCCTCAGAAAATAGTAATATTTGGTTTCAGGGCCAAAGTTAAATGTAAAGAAGAAATGGAAAGACAGCCAAGAGACAGAGCCAACAGAGCATAAAGACGCATATTCTACTTTTTTTTTAATTTGCAACCTCAGCATTTAATATTATGTGTACTTAACTAGCAAAATTGGTGGGAAAAGTTCTTCACAGAAAAATTAAGTCAAACAAAAGAGGGAGCTCTTTGTACATCTGTCCAGTGTTTTCCTTTTTAGGATTTCTTTACCAAGACCCTGATTCAGCAAAATAATTTCTGTGTAGGAATATACTTAAATGCTTTCCTAAATAGTGAACTTTGTTGAGGGTGTGTGTGTTTGTTAAGAGAAGGAATTCATACCCTTACTTGAATTATTTTGGTGACTGATGGTGTCTTTACGTGACCAAGTCATACTGATGTGGGATTTTTTACAAGTCTGGAAGATGAAGAAAAGTCAATCTTTAAAATGTAGAAATTGTTGTTGTCTGACTGTGGTGAATTATAGAAGAAATAGCACCACAACAACTGTGTTGTGTGAACATATGCAATTTATTCAGCAGGATAATTTAGAGAAATAAAGTGAAATAGATATGGAAAGTATTTGTCATTAGAATACAGTGAAAAATGTTCTAAAGCTATTGATAATTTTCATACGACTGGCTGGAGCTATGTGAGCTTTGTGTTGAGGGTACCAATCCACAAATCAAATTCTACGGCTTCAAAAAGAATTTGTGCACACTTTCTGTGAACAGCTCTTGCTGAATGGGAAGGTATTATATATAGCCTGATGTTTTCTTTATGACAGCAAGACCTTGTATCTGCTACATGGTTTTGTAGAATTAAATCTATGTATATAAGGTATTGTCTTTTTATGTATTTGTATCACTGTATAAAATGTATGTGTATAAGAATACAGATGCACATAGAGTGTGTGATAGTGTGTAGAGTAAAACTTTGCTTGGTGTTGAGAGTTTGTTGGACACCTGAAATATATATACATACACAGAGATCTTAAGATGTAAGTTTCAAAATTCCTGTGTTGTTCATGACTAGCTGCTGTTAAATTCATAAAACTTAAGAGCTACAAAAATTGCCCCAGGCTAGATGATCATATCATGTATATTAATTAGATATTAATTGTCTGAGTTTGTAGCTGCAAAAACCACCAAGCAGATTTATTATTTGAGTAATTGTTGCATTGCAACAAATCTCATGGTCACAGCCAATCTGTTGATTAATAGATGAGCTGAGGTCTGCTTCTGCAATAAGCCTAAGGAATCAAGTGCCAAGCCAGGCAGCCTGCTGAGGGTGTCTGGTGACTTAGACCTCGAGAAGATGTAAGTTCTTTAAAGCAGGCTGGCTGCTGTCCTTTCTGTGAAGTTCACATATTGCCAGTGCAGTCATTTTCCAACCACTGCTTCCAGTATCATCATCCCTTTTTAGCTAAATAAACAACAGCAACTGAAATGCAATGTGGAAGCGGAAAAAAACCAAGATGACAAGAAAAAATATTTTAATATCTGCTTTTATTAGAGACCTTTGCAGTGGACTTGTGCCTGTAAAATTCTCTTCCCACAGCCTCTGCAAAAATGTGGCATTCAGAGAGTGTTAAGAATTTTCAAAATACATTCCTTGAAGATTTTTACTGATTGTTGCTAAGTTATGTGACAACTGATTGTGGAAAATGACTATTTTTGCATAGGTGATATGAAGGAAGCATTTAATTTTCTGAGTTTCAGATATTGTACCGTGAAATGAGACCCCTTGACACATGGTGGCTAATCCAGTCATAATAGCTGGCAACTTGTGTGTACACGCCAGGGTGACCGGCCTCCCCGCAGTTCTCACCCCAGCTCACAATGCCCCAGACATAGGCCACATCTTCTGCATCAAAGCAGACCAGGGGGCCTCCTGAGTCACCTTTACAGCTGTCTGTGGAGCCATCGTAGGTACCTGAAGAGGAAATAAAAAGTGAAAGTAAGTTAAGGTACAAGCTGGCACACGAGGCAGAGCTCAGGAGATTTTTCAGGTCCGTGTGGCTTCCTGTGAAAAACGCCAATCACTTGTTTTTNCCTGACAGGTGTTTGCCTAATGGTCACGAGTAAAGAAGATTCTGAAGCTCTTCAAGTCTGTTACTTCTCATTTCAAGTGCAGGACCTCTCTTTATGCTTGTGGCTGGCCCAAATTCTCATTTGCTTTTTCATCGGTCTTGTTTTATGCAGTGCAATAGAGAGGAATTCAGCCACATTCCCTACTGTAAAAAGTAGCCCGTAAAAATGGAAGGAGGCATAAAGATTTGTGCACTGATTCCTTTGGAAGTGAAGATACCGTAATGTGTGTAAGCCTCCATGTCTGCCTTTGGTGTCCTCTCTACCCAGTAATGCACTGTCCAGTTTCATCTGTTCGATTATTCTCTTTACCAGCTTTATGAAAACAGGTGGGCAGGTACAAGAAGGACAGCAGATGAATCCTGGGATGGGAGGGAGAGCAGCTGTCTCTAAGTGCCCCCACAGCATGGTCAGTCTCAGTGAGGACCTTTAGCAGCCCTGAGGCACAGGTATGCAGGATCCAGTGCCCTTTATGCTTCAGTGTTCACAAACCTTCTCATTTGCAGGTCAGCAAACACAATGTTAGTGAAAAAAAATGAATCAAGATGGATGTGACATAAACAGAAATGCTGCTACAGAGCTAGAATATGATTTATGGTTTTTTCCTATATACTCAGTAAAAGTTTATTAATTTCTAACACCCTTACTACACTTTCCTGCTTGGCTGACTGTCCTAGTATGATGGAACCCATACAAAGCACAAGTCCCCAAGCCTTTAAAAAGCTCTTTCTTGAATCTGAATTTTACTGAAAAAGAGTTATGTCAATTTTTCAAAGTTAGGATTACAAATCCTATGAAACAAGAATTTATTGTCTTTAATCAGTTTAATTAATACTTGCTTGTATTACTAACTCCTGTGAATACCAGCCCTTAATTTTAAAGTTTTTATTGCCTCAAGGAGGGGATGTTAACCCCAGATATCCCCTTTCTGAATGTGTCTCATGTGGTACTGTCATTGTCCCCTCATGGTAAAGTATGATGACTTTAAATATATTGAATAAAAGGGATGTAAGTTACACTTATAAACTAAAGTTGCACTGAATAAACCCAGTATCTTACAGATGACATCCTGAATTTATCACAAATTATTTTGCTTTTATATCTGGTTTTAATTTTCTAGTTGAGTAGTTTATTTAAAGATTGCCTTCACTTTTTGATTTAACAAAGAGTTGAAACCATCTGCCCTGTAAGTTGAATACTCACTGCTCTTTTAGTCATGTATTTGGCAACACCTTTTGTCACTTGAGAAGGAATAAATGTGTATTCAAAATCCTCATTTTAATACTAGGAGTGGCAACCAGGACAGACTGATCTAAATTTGAAAAGTTAATTGTATTTTCCTGACATGCAGTGTGGTAGAGGCAAATGTCTAAGCAGATGAATAGTTATGGTCTACTCAACAGGGGTGTGTATTCTAGGAGAGGCATTTGCTTAAATATGTTGCTGAATCAGAATCAAATACAGTAAAGGTAGGAGGTTCAGTAGGCTGTAAAGTGCTTTTGTATTTAGAAAACATAATTCAAATTACATGCAAAAATTTGCCCAAATAATCACAGAAACTCGTCATGCTGTCATCTGAACTCTGTTTACAAATAGGTGTATAATGGTGGATGCCACAGGCTCCAGTGGCTGGCAGGTAGCCAACAGTGATATTGTGGTAGTTCATTTGTTGTCTTTCTTAAGTCTAGAAGATTCCCAGCCAGTAGGTCTGGCCTAAACTGAGAGCTTGATGGTAGAGAAATTATAGTAAGAAAACTGATGCTTACCTGCACATGCCATTTTTTTAAAAAACCGTCCTGGATACAATTCAGAACAATTGTGAAATAAATTAACATTTCCCCACTTGAGGATAAATTGTTTTGTATAACCTAGGAAAAAAAATCAAAATTTAAAATTACAAGTACACATTAGACACATTTAATATAATAATTTGAAAGTTAGTTATTTACTTATTTACAGAATATTATCTTCAGTATTATAAATCAGAAACCTTAAACTGCCACAAATATTTACCCCATATGACTTGCAGTGCATTGGCCACATATTTCAAAATAAAATCATAGTGGTTTAATTGCCGTGTAAACTACAGTGCTTTCATTTTGTGACATTTTCACCCTTTCCATTTCCTTGTGTTCCTCAGGTTTTTTTTCTGTGTTTTCCATATGAAGGTTTCCAGGCACTTGGAAATGGGTACGTTGTTTTTTGTGAACTGGAGATGCGGCTGAGATTCATCCTTATTACCTTTTTTCCAACTCTGCTCTATCTTTATGGAGCAGTTACTGGAGATATGGATGAGCTATGTATTCACAAGTCTAAAGGGATGCTCTGTTTTGTTCTCTGGGTCCTAGCAATTCCCAACTTTGCATTTGCTGGGTGCATGCTACTGAGTATGGAGAGGAGAAACCTCAGAACCAGTAAGTATGTGGTAACTCCAATGCCACGCTGTAACACTGTGATATAAAAACAAATGCTTCCCAAATCTTTGAAAGCATGATTGTATTTGGCTTATCTGTCTCTGTGCAAGCTTCTCTGGGCTGAACCCAAGCATGGCAGAGACAGGATGTGCTGAGTTTCATGACTGCTGGCTGCAGCTCAGATCCTGTTGGGAAGGGGACAGAGGACAGGCCATGACTATGGGCCACTGTGAACTACCAAACAACATCTGTTACGTGTCCTTTACAGGTCTCCACAGCTGGCAGAACTATTAGATGGACAAAGGGAAAATTTCTTACTTCCAGGGTAGTTTTCATCCAAGTGTGTCCTCCATATCAATCTACAAAGTGGATGAAACAGGAGAGGAAGCAGTACAGAAAAGAGAACATAACAGTGATACCTGAGTGCCAAACCACAGCCTACATTTTCTGTACTCAGCCTCTTTTGAGTGCTTTGTGCACAACTGTTCTTCAGCCTTTTCAAAATGAAAGCTGACCACAGTTAGGAAATGAGTTATACAAATAATACATTCCTGAAGCGGGCACTAAAGCAAATACCTTTCTCTAGTCCCCATCCAGAAACCTTGCATCTGTCACCAGTCTTAAACATATACTCTGACCAGGGGACACAGGCAGGTATGCTGTTGTCTTCCAGGGAGCATTCTCCATGCCCAGAACCTTTCAGCTCCAGCAGAGCAATGTCATTTTCATACGTTGATGCATTGTAATTTTCATGAATTATCACTTGGTTTAGTTTGAAAGTATTTGTCTCTTTGTCATACGCTATTGTGTTCAACATTCCAACCCAGACAAGGTAGAGATGGACTCGATTTGCCCTGGAAAAAGCCAGCAAAATAAACACAAGCCTTACATTTCAGCTGGTTTAAAGCTGTAAACTGTTGCATTTTATCAAAGTTTCTGTAGAATAAAAATCCATATTAGATGCATATATTTTCTTTCTGGACTTAATGCCCAGGTTTTTCTGAAGTGTAGCAAATTCAAGGCAGATGACACATGCTGAGTACTGCAGCTAATACAGAAAATGATAAAGCCAGGGTCTGTTTAACAGAACCTGTTGTGACAAACAGAAAACAGCTGTTTATGCTGCTCTGATAAAAGAGTGAGCAGATGTGGATGAGACTGGCAAATCTTACACATGTGCTCTTGGCTTGTTCTGGGGAATATATAACCCCAGGGACACTCTCTGGGAACAGATCCTGGACTTCCACAAGGTAGAGATGGAGAAGAGGTCCCTTGTATTTAACTTCAAGCAGAGTGGTTACAAAGAACCTTTCCTGCCTGCTGCTATCTGGCTGAAGTACGCCATGTCTCTTCAAACTCTTTGAAGTTACTTTTTATCTTTCTACTCACTGCCAAAACACTGTTTTCTCTGAATCTTCCTCATTGTTAATATGGGTGAGTCAGTGTTTTAAACTGTTCTATTCAACAGACAAATAGAAATTAACAAACACATAGCTGAGAAGGGCAGTAGTATCCAAATCAAATTTTCTGCCTTGCAGAAAGAAAATAATTTCAGAGTTAATTGTTTTTACCTGACACAGTGAGCAGCAGTCAGAACCCAACAGCCACCAATATAAACCCCTCCACAGTACACTGTTGAACCTTCATTGCTGGTGTCTTTAATTGCCACTTGCCAAGGAAATTCACCCTATTCAATCAACAAACACAAATAATGAGAAATCATTACAATTGTACAGCTTTTAGTGCATAAAGAGAAAAACATCTGATTTTAATAAAAGATGTGCTATCCAGAAGTTGTAAATTAGGCTCCATCAGATATAAAGGATACATATACAAAAATTCAGTAATTTTATTCAATCTTCTGACTTTGTGCAATGTGTCCTTCCCTCCAGCTTTCAATCATGTAACTCCTTGTAGTCAGAAAAACAGATGGAGAATCTGACCTGGTTTGAATACATTTTTGTTATATTCTGTTTCAAAGCCACAAAATTTAATTCCATTTTTCCAGAATTGTTGTTTTTGGCTGTAGTATTAATAATTTCTTTGAGTAATTTTCAGTGTCTACTTGCACTTCAGTGCTTAATTTTGTAAGTCCATATTTTACTTTATAAACTGTGCTTCTCTTTACTTTCATTCAGTACAATGCCACTACTGCTGCAAAACATGACATAAGCATTGTAGCTGATTTGGTTATTTCTATAACTTTAACAGAAGGAAAATAATGCCCATTTAAATCAATGCTGAATGAACTCATATCTGGTAAAGTTGTTTTTTTACCTTTCCAGCAATCTCTCCACCTACAATTCTTTTCTGTCGAGTTAGTGTGTGATTCCTAATACCACAGTGCACTTGGGGAAGAAGTGTCTTTATCATTTTTCTTTCTTTAACAAAAAGGAAAAAAAGTATTTCAGAATTCAGGTATACATTCTTGCTAAAATTTGAGTGCTGTGAATATGCCAGTAGCTGAAATAACAGGAAAACAAAGACCAAAATGTTGGCATCTGGTTTTGCTTTCAAAATCGCTTGTGTCTGTCATCACATTACTTCTCTCCATTTTCCAATGCTCTTTACATTCAGGCAAATAATTTTAAGGATGTTCCCCTAGATTTGCTGAGAGTTTACCCCAGCTGCGAGTTTACCAGTTGCCAAAACATTCAGATGTAAGTCCTCAGCTAGGATGAATTATTATGGCATTCTTGAAATCAGTGAAAAGTGAGACAAACAGTAAGTCCCACAGTGTATATTAGTAAATCACAGAGTCAGAATATCTGTGTTCTAGATCTGAGCAGCTGGCTGGTAGCTAGAAAGTCACTAATAAGAGGGTATGCTGTTGATTTTGGAGGGCTAATTACACTTACCTTTATCCATACTGTCATTTTCAGCACCTTCTTCTTTGCCTGTAGCATTAACAAAATATTTAAATTATTCGCAAACATTTACTTGAATATATGTTTGTGTGCTGAGATCATGGAACATATTTTAAATGCATAAGGGCATATTGTTCACATGGAGAGCAATACTCTCCAGCCTGGTGCCTGCTCTTTCCTTTCCTGCTAGGCACTGTTTGGCTGCCTCAGCCTACAAATGGCAAACAGCCAGCAGATACTTGTTCATAACTACACAACATCTACTCACTCTCCAAGCCTAGGGAGCCCTTCTGCCAGGGAATCCTGAGAAACTGCTCTTTTTTTGTTTGTGGTCTCTGGGGAGATGTCCCATTCTCCTCCACCAGAAACAACCGAAATTTCTCCTCCTGCCCCATTGACCTTTTGAAACTTTCTGAAAGGAGTTTAGAAAGTTTGAAACTTACTCAAAGGACCATTAAGTAACAGGTTTTATTTGTTTTTTCCCCCCAATTTAGACTATGCTGTTGGGTACTGCGTGTCTCCTTTAATAGGGTAAAGGAGGATATTCAACATGAGAGGTAAATTAAATGCTTGCTGAATCTGGTTTGTCAGCTTTTATTCAAACAAAGTGCCCATTGAATTCAGTCCCTAAATGGGGCTGAGCATTGTGTCTGTTCTCGTGTCACTGACAATAATGTTTACATTTAGAGTTCAGTTTACCTGTGCTAATTACCATTTACCAATAGTTTTTACTTTTTTGGCCTTAGACTTTGTCTCTTTTGAGAGCAAGGAAAGCATTCCAATTTTTAAACAAAACATAATCTTTTCAACAGAGAGGGGAAAAGCAGAGAAGAATTATTATATTGATAAACTAGCTGAATTCCTCATTTGTGAGGAAAGCATTCCTGCTTTCTTACACTTTCTTAGGGGATACCAGTTTGATAGCTGGCCACATAAACAAAAGACATCATCTGCCTTAAGCTTCCCAAAACATCATCTGTTTCTTCCTGCCTGCAGTTTTCTTTTCAGGCCTTTCCAGAAAGAAAGGAGAGAAAATTCTATGACCTTTTCTTCCTACTGTGCGTAACATAATATTGGGAATACTGATTCTTGCATAATAAATAAAATAGTAAAATGCATTGTGTAGCCTCCAGTTAAAATTGAGCTGAATGCAAGAAACAAAAACATCTTTCAGAAGAAGACCTGCACAGGTAGCTCCAGCTTCATCCTCTCCTGTGAGACAGTCAATTTCTTCATTGCAGACACTCTTATTTGGAATACAGATATTTGACCGGCAGTGGAAACTGTTTTCTCTGCACTCTGTAACACAGGAGAATTACAAATGTAAATCACAGGATGATTTGGTTCAGCAGTCTCACACTGTCAGAGAGATTTTTACAAGGTAAACCAAATCTATATCCATGTTCAGGGGACCTGCCTGTTCATAAAAAGATTACCAAAGCAGGCTCTATGCATGTAAACAAAATGAATATTTGGCGTTCCTCACTTTAAAATCTTGAAGTTATAAGATTTGAAAGATGTGGATCTCTGTTACCACTGCAGTACTGTACTGCTAGACTTGGTGTCACTCCATACCAGTTTCATTCATGACATATCCACACTCAGCCAAAAGATCTCCAATTTTGCCAGGATCACTGATCACCTCAAATGAGGAACTGATGATGCTTGTGCCAAAGCCCACCCCCCCAAATCAGAGACCAAGCTGATTTTTGGTTGAATGAGATAAATGCCTAAATGCAGGGTTAGGAATCAGGAGTCCTGACAGGAAAACACTGGATGTAAAAAACTTACATCCTCTAAAATTCTGGGTTATATGAAAAGGTATTATTAGCCTGAGAACCCCCTTCCTTTTAAATTTTGCGATCCCTTTGAATGTTATCAAAAGCAAAGCAGTGCTTGAATTCATGGCAGGGTCTTTTGAGGTAATTTAAAATCTTATGTCAATCTCCTATTTAAGATATTTGTCTTTAATAGAAAATAAGGTAGTTCTCTAAAAGTGTCCAGATATCCCAAGATGATCCAAAGACCACTGAACTCAGTTGAAATACTTATTTTGATTTCAAGAAGCATTGTTTACAGCACTGTTTTTGTCGTGTGGAATCCAAATACATGTCCACTAAATATATGAAATCACAGGTTTGTTTGTTTTTTTCTTTTTTCTTTTTTTTTCCTAAAATTACTGTGATGGTGTTTCCACAATTATCTCATTAAAATGACTTACAATTGTTACACTGCAAAATTAATGTTATGGAAGGATAATGATGGGATTTGTAACCCACATTAGCATTTGGCACCTGAAACCCACATTTTGAAAGTATTCTCCTGCATTCAGTTCATGCTAGATCCATTCCTCATTTCTTACCAGAATTTTTACAGCTGGAATTGCAGATGCTAAAGGAATGACTGCTCATGAACAAGCAGTATGCCAGGAACATCACAGATGTTCCACAGATGATCTTGCATTAGTAATAAATGTAAGGGAGATCTTACTTTGGTTTAAAGATAGTTCATTGGAAAACCAGTGTCTTTGTTTAATTACTATTGATTTTTTCCAAGTAAAAGTACATTTTCATTCTAATTGAATGGACTAATTTTTTGGACTAATTTTTTGTATCAATGTTTAACAGCCTCCTAAATGATCTCATTGTATTTTCTCATTCTCTGAAGAAATCCAGATTCTCAAGAGATCACTTGTCTGCTTCAAAATGGTATTTCATGCCTGCTTTTTTGCACTTGCCTCTGTATAAATTATGGTCTGATTTGTTTAATGTAGTGACTTAATGGAAAAGAGAATTTAGCTGTTACATCACTGTAAAAATTCTTTGTGGGTGGATTTCTGCTGAAATTATTTTGGAACACCTGACAAAATAAATTCTTACCTCTACAGCACAGTTCATCACTCAGGTCTCCACAGTCATTGATCCCATCACAGGTTTTATTCAGAGGAATACACTTCTTGTTGACACAATGAAACTCCCCATTTGAACAAACTATGCAGCAAGATGAAAATGAAGTTAGTGTGGAATTGACTGCAGGTTCATAATTACCCAGAGAAATACTCTGCCTGCATATTGGATTCTGTCAGCAGTTTGGCCTATCAGCAGTAGGTATGCTGGGACCCAGTCAGGTAAATAGGAATAATTTTTTATTGCTTTGGTTGCTTTTCATCAGGATTTCAGCGTGACCACTCATTTTCTTCCTCCAAATTTGCCAGTACCCTGGCAAAAGGGAATTTAATTTCTTCTAATGAAAGAACTGGTGAGGACTAAACCAGAAATGATCAATTAAAATCCACTGTAAATGATTCAAGGGATTAGGATGATGTAGGTTCCTCCTCTAGAAAGAGCTCATCAAGAGTCTGTGAATAACTGCTTTTGTAAGAAAAAACTGAGATGATTCATAGCACGTCAGTCAGCAGCATCTCAGGCTGATGCTCACCAGTGCTAAAGAAAGCTACCTACAGAGAATGAAAAGCTGTTAGAATTCTAAACAAGGCTTTGATTCCCCCTTTACAGTGAGAAACTGAGGAGTCCTGAAACCCCCACAGAAGACACCAGCAGTTTCCCACCGTAGTCATGCTTGTCTGGCTGTGGTGCTAGTGGTGTGCTAACTGATGTCCCCCAGTGAGCACCACATTGTCACCTGTCTCCTCACCAGTTAAGCCAGGAGAGGTAAGATTCATGGGATACAATATACCTTGGTGCCCTTGGAAGGGATGGTGGAACAAACAGAACCATGGATGAAATAAATTTCCTTTGGGGAAGTATCTGTAAAAATACTTCGGGAGCAGCAGTGATTTTTCAAACTTGAAAACTCAAGACTATCTTGACTCCAGATTGCCTCAATTGTCTTAAAGTCTGCGAAATGATGATTTAAAATAATCAAAAGGTTTCAGTGCAGGTTTTCTGTAGCTGAGAGTTCAGCAAACTGGGTCCTCATTATTTAAAATATACTTAAAATGTAAAAACACCAAATAGATATTAAACTAAAATGATCTACTAACCTCTGAGATTTTCATGGCACTGCAGGCTAACCAGTCCCTCATTACTATCTCTTGATTTCATCTCTATGTGACATTCAGCAAGACTTGTCTCTAGGCCCCTGCAGCTTATTTGCAGACAGTTTAATGAATTTAAGGCAGATTCTGTGATGTTGGAAGTGGCTTGGTAATACTCAGCACCTCTGTGAAGATAATAACAACAAATTATATAATTTCACAATGGATTGTCCACTGCTTTTATTGTTTAGAATTTATGTGATTTTCCTCAGTGTCAAAGAATTTTGGTCATGGCTAAGAAAAAGAGCAGACTAGCAACTGGAGTTGTCTAGGGGTAAACAGGAGATGTTTACTTTGGAAGAAGTGCTAATTTTTGCAGGCTGCTACATAGAACTGTCCCCAAATGCATATGTGGGTCTATGAAAGTCACTATCAATGGATAGAAAAGTCTCCTTATGTAGCAAAACTTGTAAGCTCAGACCTCTATTTCTCTGTGGACACTGGTGAGCCATAACTTGGGAACCGTCCTGCATGGGATCAGCTATCCTTGGTCCCATCCAAACATCTGAATGCTGAGCAAGCTCAGGCCACTGCAAGGCTGGAATTGAGAAATTTTATCTTTCTTGGTTTTACCTGAGCAGTGTTCTCTTAACAGTGTATGTATCCCCTGCCTTAAAGAAATATGGATCGAGTAAATAAGCAACTAGAGAGGCTTTCAATGAGACTCCACAGCTGAATGCTCTGTCCTGGGCAAACCCTTTTCTGCTATCTGAACATACACTGATCAGGACTAGGAAACACTTGCTTCTCACCTAAAGAGGCACTGCAGTAGCAATTTTAGTTTTCTGGGGACTTTTTTAAGGTTTGGTTTTTTTTTGGTAAGGTTGGGAAGACAACGCTACCTAAGTTATATTACATGTACAGGTGTAAAATTATTATGTTACAGAGGTAACTTTATGAGGAGCTGAATATGCAACTTGGGTTATCATTGTGGTCACAGGAAAAAGAACAGGCTGAGTGTGACTTCAGCCATCCCTGGGGCCAGAGCAAGCAGTGGCAGCAGGGTGAAGGAAAAAACCCCATGTTCTGCTCCTTCTTAGTCTGGCTAATGCAAGTGGCAAAACAGAGCTGTACCCTGTTGTCAGCTGTCCTGAGAAACCTTTCTCTGCTCACAGATCATTGCTCAGAGCTACTTGGGAGTGGTCCATCCATGCATTTTCCCTAACACAGGCCTGAGAGAACACCTCCACATTGGTCTTCATCTTTATTTTTAAAGCAAAACAGTTATGGTTTGTGTAGTTGTAGCCTGTAACACAACACAGAAATCTGTGTTTTGGCTTTCACTCTCATGTGTCAGTTTAAGAAATTTTATCAGAATATTGTAGCCAATGCATCATTCATGACTTTTCTGTCTTAACTGTTGGCTGTGACTGACACTTCTATAAGCATCACTACTTTTTCAGATCCCCTGCAGTTATCCAGAGATAAATTGCCCAAACTTACAATTCAAAGCCAAGGTGCCTGCAAGCCACGTTTGCTTCATTCATAGTCCATTCACTAGCACACACAAAACTGTCCTCCTTGTGCTTCACAGGTTTTACTCGAAGCAAACTTGAATCTTCATGACCCAGAGAGACTGAAAATGTTTCTTAAAAAGATAAAAGAGAGAAATGAAAAAAAAATTCCCAAACAAAAATCATATTATATAGATGTATCTAGTGGAAAGACAGTACAAAACCAAATCAGGACTAATTTTGTATTTACAGCCAAAGTTCATATGGAAAGAACAGTAGATTGGGAATCTACTAGAAGGTTCAGGTATTATTCCTGAATTAGTTCTGAGGATTGACTTTGTGTCTTTGAGCTGCTAATTTCTCAGAATATGACAGTTTAATGACAAATGAGGGTAATGTGTCCATAAGAGTACTTGAAGATCTACCAAGAACAGGTTGCATTTTAGTATAATGACCTTCTTTAGGGGATTTTTGATAACCAACCAGTAATACTTGAAGTGAGAAGGCCACATCCTACTTCTATTACCTGTGTTGCAAAATGCCTGCAGCAGTCTGTGTAGCAAAACCAGCAGCAGGGTGACCTGGGCCTGTCAATCACTTTATTTTTTATGAAAATCAGCAGATACTGCCCATTTTCAGTGACTTTTCATTTTCTTTTTCATGCTGTTACTAGTGCAAGAAAATGAACAGACTTTCTGTAGATAGTGCAAGCATTTCCTCAACCACCCCTGATGGATAAATTTTGGAAAAGGAGGTGTGGATACCTTCAGGCTTGCATGCTCCCCTGTGCAGAAACTTTGCTTTGGGTTGCTGACACTCATAGCTCTTCAGCTGACAGTAAGTACGGAAGTTCTTTCCACTGGTAGAACAAACTGCAGAGCCATTCTTTGGGCACTGGTAGGGAAGCTTGCACAGGCATTTCCCCTCCACACATCGTTCCCATGGTTGACAAAAAACTTTCTTACAGGACTTGTGGTTGTATTGGTTGCCCAAGCATTCTTCTATGAGGTAGTTGTCTTGCTCAGCTGACTGGGCAGGCTTAACCTGTTGAAAATTGTTTTCTTCAGCATTAGAGGCTGCATTTTGCAAGGCACACAAAAAATAATTAAAATAAAAGCAAGATTAGGGATTGCACCAAGAGTTTTGCAGATCCCTTCACTGACCTCAGCAAAGTGTCCATTTGTAAGCCTTTTCCTATCTAATCACAAGTTCCTAAACACAGTTTATAGAGATTATTCCCTTGTCTTTATCCACCTCGTCTTTCTCAGTTTTTCTGAACTCCTTTTTTGTTTTTGGATTATTTACCTGGTGTGATCTTCAGTCTTACTGATCTCCCACAAACTTTTTACCCTTTACTTTTGAAACATCAGCTGAAGTGCACAGCAGATTATAAACATTTTTAAAGGCATTGGTTTATAACACATCCCAGCAATGGGACTGTGAGCAGATTAAAACATAAAGGAATTTAAGCACCAGAGAAAGAAAAAAAAATAGCAATTTTGGGGTCTATTTTTCTAAGATTTGTTTTATTGGCCTGGTTGACTTTGGATTTAAATATCATGTGTAAATATTTATGAATTACTTACTAGCAAATGAATCTATAATTAATGATCTGTTTTGCAGAGTCCATGTGACCTCTCAAGTAACAAGTACCTCAAGTACCTTAACAAGTATCCAAAAGCAAATAGAAAATGAAGTGCTCATCCTTATCAGTGTTTTTCCTGTGTCTTGCACAGCAGTGGGTTTGGAGTGTGGCTGCTGGCCATCACTGGACTGCAGGTACAGACTGTGACCCTCCCTCTGATGGCCTCTGGATGAGTGGCACCTGTGTTTGTGCAGCTCTCTGCTGGCTTCAGTGCTGGCTGAGTGCTTTTGCTTACTAAGATCTGTGGGTAGGATGAATCTTTGAACATGGAAAATACATATGGATGGCCTCGGTGTAAAAACGGGAGAAAAACATTAGTCCTCAAATGTAATTTATCAGCTTTGACTGTGTCAACTGGATCAATAGAGCTGAAGTTTAAAGTTCTCATGAAGAAATCCTGCCCATGGTAAAGTCAGGGAGCATGTAGGCTGGGGCAGAATTCAGTCCAATACCTCTCCTTTTCACAGCTGTATAATCTTATTAAATTCTTCCTGCTGTTCTTGGGTCAGTAGAATCCAAACTGTGAGCCAGATCCGCCTTGGCACAACTCCCATGGTGTGCTAGGTGTTCCTCCTCAAGGGGAACAGCAGGTGCTGATTTTTGTCTCAGAACTTCTCTGAAAGACTTGGATTGTGCTGAGTGCCCAGCCCAGACGGGCTTTCCTGGACACTTCTGCCTGGAGAAAATCCGCAGGAAACCTGGCAGCAGGAGAATACCATGCTGCCATATTACAAGACTGCAATCCCATTTCTCAAAAAAGGGAGGTAGGGAAAATTGCTGCACCTTTCTGTGGTCAGCCATGCTTGCGAATTTGGCATAGGATTATGATTAAAATATTTTCCACAAACCTGTTAGCATAAGCCCCAGGTAGAATCAAGGCATTAAAGAGAAATAGCAAACTTCAAACATTCAGACTGGGCTAAAACAAATGTATGAAGCACAAATACTATGAAAGGAACTTTAAAAAAACCAATTGGTTTTGCTTTTATAACCATAAACTGTTTATTAAACGTTTAAAAAAATTACTGCTAACACAATAAAACATATCTTACCTCTGATCCACAAAGACAAAAGAGACACAAGAAAACCAAGCAAATTGGGAGCATTCGCATGATGAAATTTTATCTCCCTTCCTAGACAAATTCCTCTGGCTGGGATTCTTTTGAATGTCAGCTGTTAGATTTCGGTTTAATTTTTAACCATTAGAAAAATATTTTCAAGTGTGTTTAGAAATAAAGTACAGGAGCCTCAGCTATGAACCGATAAATCTGATCTCTTCAAAAGATCCTGCCTTAACTGGTTTTATCGTAAGTGGATGCTGAGATAACAGAAGTAAAGCCCTTGAAGTAAATGATTAAAAGGAAGCAAGCGCTTGTTGGGATTACACTTTGCTTGGTGCAGAGGAGTCCGATCGATCCATCGCACCGGCTCCCTGATTGTGGGTGTTCACGTGTGCCGGGTTATTGTGCAAGATCAGTGTTGTTATACCCGGGGTGTGTATCCATGGCCATCCCTCACTCCACACCCGGTGTGTGTATCCATGGCCATCCCTCACTCCACACCCGGTGTGTGTATCCATGGCCATCCCTCACTCTATACCCGGTGTGTGTATCCATGGCCAGCCCTCACTCCACACCCGGTGTGTGTATCCATGGCCATCCCTCACTCTGTAGCCGGGATGTGTATCCATGGCCATCCCTCACTCTATACCCGGTGTGTGTATCCATGGCCATCCCTCGCTCTATACCCGGTGTGTGTATCCATGGCCATCCCTCACTCTATACCCGGGGTGTGTATCCATGGCCATCCCTCACTCTATACCCAGTGTGTGTATCCATGGCCATCCCTCACTCTGTACCCGGTGTGTGTATCCATGGCCATCCCTCACTCTGTCCCCGGTGTGTGTATCCATGGCCATCCCTCACTCCACACCCGGGGTGTGTATCCATGGCCATCCCTCACTCTTACACCCGGATCAGTGTTGTTATACCCAGGGTGTGTATCCATGGCCATCCCTCACTCTTACACCCGGATCAGTGTGGTTATACCCAGGGTGTGCATCCATGGCCAGCCCTCCTGCCGCTGTCCCGCCCATCCCTCAAGCGCGCCGGACGCTCGCTCCCGGCGCATTCCCGGCAATTATCGGGAATGTAAAGCTCTTTGCGACAGTGCCGGCCGCCAGGTCCCCTTTCCTTTACGGCAGGCGGCCCCGTTTGCGGCAGCGCGGGTGTTTCCGGGCGGGCGCGGCGCGCACGTGCAGGTACGTCCCGCACGGGAGGGGCCGGGGCCGCTGCCCTGTCCGTCTGTCCGTCCGTCTGTCTGTCCGTCATCCCTCAGGGAATGGCCCCGGGAGCTGGGGTCCCCCCGCCCTGCCTGCAGGCCCCGTCCCGAGGGCGCTGTGAGGCACTGCGGTGCGCGCCCGGTGCGGCCGAGCCCGAGCAGTGCGGCCTCCCGAGGGAACCTCCCGAGGGAACCTCCCGAGGGAACCTCCCGAGGGAACCTCCCGAGGTTTAACGGGGCCGAGAGGAAGGGTCGGGACGACCACTGGTACCAACACGGGCTTGGTGGGGGGGGCGTTGGGCGGAGGGAGAGCAGCCCTGCTGAGAAGAACTTGGGGTGCTGGTGGGTGACAGGATGGACATGACCCAGCCATGAGCACTCACAGCCCAGAGAGCCAAAGCTGCCCTGGGCTGCATCCAGAGCAGCGTGAGCAGCAGGGGAGGGAGGGGATTCTGCTCCTCTGCTCTGCTCTGCTGAGACCCCCCCTGCAGGGCTGCATCAGCTTTGGGGTGTCCAGCACAGAAGAGATGTGGAGTTTTTGGAGCAGATCCAGAGGAGGCCACGAAGGTGGTCGCAGGGCTGGAGCACCTCTACTCTGTAGTCAGGCTGAGAGTGGAGATTGTTCAGGAGAAGATAGGGCTGTGGGAAGATCTTACTGCAGCCTTCCAGTGCCTGAAGGAGGATACAGCAGAGCTCGAGAGGGACTTTTCACAAGGGCACATGGGGATAGAATAAGAGAAGGTAGTTTAAAGGTGAAAGAGGGTGGGTTGAGATAGGATATTAGGAAGAAGTTCTTTGTTGTGAGAGAGGTGAGGCAATGGAACAGGCTGCCCAGGGAAGCTGTGGATGCCCCATCCCAGGGAGTGTTCAGGGCCAGGCTGGATGGGGCCCTGAGCAGCCCCTGCACACAGCAGAGGGGTTGGAAGAAGTTTGCCTTTAGGATCCCTTCCAACCCAAACCATTCTATGATGTTCTCGCTTTGTGCCACTTGTGGGGCTGGGGACTGCCATCAGATATGACATCTTTGTACAGATGGGTGAAAGATGACTAGCTATCACTGCTAGTCACTTTTTGCAGTTGGATGTTGCAGTGGATGACATCTTAGGTATAAACTTGATTTTTCATAGGCCAGCATGTTTTAGTGAGGGTTGGAAAGGACGAACCATTAAATTAAACAAACAGGCTGACAGGAGACTGCAGTTTGTACAGCAAATCAAATGTGACACATACATCTTTTTTATATCTTAAACAACTGATTTTTTTTTTCACAATGCAGGAAACAGTAGAGAATGTCTTTTCGTGGAAGAGGAGGTGGAGGAGGAAGAGGAGGTGGCTTTAACCGTGGAGGAGGTGGCGGTGACAGAGGTGGCTTCAACCGCGGCGGGCGAGGTGGCTTTGGACGGGGAGGTGGCAGAGGAGGCTTCAACAGAGGAGGATATGACCAGGGCCCTCCAGAAAGGGTAGTTTGTAAGTTACATGGAGAAACTTCATTTATTTTGTTCAGATTGTCTGCTCCAGCTCTTTAGCTTGTTTGTTCTTTATTTCAGTGTTGGGAGAGTTCATGCATCCCTGTGAAGATGACATAGTTTGTAAATGTAAAACAGAAGAAAACAAGGTGCCTTATTTCAATGCCCCAGTGTACCTGGATAATAAGGAGCAGATTGGCAAAGTGGATGAAATATTTGGACAGCTGAGAGACTTTGTATCCTTCAAAAAAATGTGTGACTTACAATATATTTTTTTTAATTGGTTGGATATGAAATGGGATTTCTGTAGGATTTGAAAAGAGTTCAGGATTTGGCTACCAATTATATGTGAGTCTTGCTGCAACTGTAGGTGCTTCATTCACATTAAGTGCCTGTCTTAGAGCTGTTTTGATATGACAGAGTGCATGAAGTCAATCAGATTTTCACTCTTTACCAGTACTGATGCTGTGTTTGGGATCCATGGTGGTTCAAGTTGTTGCTTTTTCTGGCTAACTGACCAAATTTTCTGCTGTAGGTTACTAAGCCATAACAGAGTTGCATCAAGGGCCTTGGGATTTTTTTGTGGGTTAGGGGACCTTGCTCATGCTCCAGCACATTATTTAATTACAAAATGAGTTTATACTAAGATGTCCTGTGGCTCATTGTCCAGTTTATTACTTTACCTGCCCATAAAAGTGAGATGTGCCAGGACATCTCTGGCAGAGCCAGCCTGACACAGAGACACTGGGTACATTTTGTTGTCTCTGCCAGGTGGACAGAATCCATGACAAAAGCAGGATAGCTGGGGAAGTAACCCAGCTAAGACTCAGCCTGTGTTGGTTGATTGAGCACCAGTCACTATAGCTATGTGCATTTCCCTCTCCCACATTAAATGTGAAGTAAATTGTGCAGATTTAAATCACTTTGAATTGCAATTGCGATGAAATTTAGCTGAATTTATAAAATACTTAGAAAATGTCTGAATGTTCCTTCCATATACTGATCATAATCAGAGTTTTGCATGTTTTATTACTGCAATGCTCCTTAAGGAAACCAACAGTATTTTTCAGTCAAACTGTCTGAGAACATGAAAGCCTCTTCATTTAAAAAAATGCAAAAGGTAAGTCAATCTCAATAACAGAATTTTACTGAGTGTCATCGGTTAGCTAAGTCTAATTTGTCAGCAGATAATAAAAGCTTTATTAAGTTTTTAATAACTTTAAGAGCAGATTGTCCTATGTAAACACAGGAATGAAATTCCTCGTCCTTTCCAGTTTTGTGTTTGCCACATTATTCCCTCTCCTTGCCCCACAAGAAAAAGATGCAACAAAATCACATGAATATCACCTATATTTTAGCAGCTTTTTAGTTCTAGGATTTACTTCTTGTGTGCTCTGTTTGGCTTTTTGCAGAGGACAGTTTGACATAATGGGATAAGAGCAAATTGTGGATATTTGTAAAGAAAGATATTAATGTGCTTTTTAGTCTTGGTATTTTGAAAGCCTAATGGAATTCTCTTCCTGCAGTTTTACATTGATCCAGCAAAGCTGCTGCCTCTTCAGAGATTTTTGCCAAGGCCCCCTGGAGAAAAAGGTGCTCCCAGAGGAGGTGGTAGAGGAGGACGTGGTGGTGGACGTGGGGGAGGAAGAGGTGGTGGTAGAGGTAAGATCACAACAATGAAAGCTGAGGAATGTTGGAGTTATTTGAGGTGCCATGGGTTGCTTTGGTCATTTGTTCTGTGGAGTATTTGTGTTTTCTTTTCTAAAGCTGCTGGTGAGTACTTGAATATCAACAGCTGTATTGCAAGTAAAAATGTTTCTGCTTGACTTTATAGAAAAGGCAGAGATACCTTTCAGGTGGTGACACTGGCTAAATAACAGCTCCAAAGCATAGGGAGGAGAGAAGGCTGATTTATACCAAAGACAGAAAGCTTTTTGAACATCACCTGTGATGTACTCTTCAATTAAAGCTGAAGTTTATTTTTTCTTACATCACAGTTTCTTGTCTCTTTTCCATACCCTGCCCTTTTGCAGCAAGGCACAAGTGTTTCAAAGTAGTTTGGTTTGTTTGGTTTAATGTTGAGTTGCAATTAATAGATAATAATTACTCATAGTTGTAATTAATTACTGGTTAATATATGTAATTAATTTTTGCTCTTGTGAAGGTAATTGTTAAGTCTCTTTAGTATTTTGGACATAGTAGATCAGGTCAGGTCAGATATATCAGCAATACCTAAATTACTCCAGATGGTCCCTAGAAGAAACAGGGTACTGGTAATTGACCTGGTAACTGTCTGGCAATTGACAATTTCTGGTTTTTTGTTGTTGTTCGTTTCATTCAGCATTTCATAAGCTGTCTATGAAATAAATTGTTGTGCATAACCAAGAATTTACATGCTCCTCAAAGGGTAATTTCTTTCTTTTGTTTAGGAGGATTTGGAGGAGGAAGAGGTGGAGGAAGAGGAGGAGGATTCAGAGGAGGTAGAGGCGGAGGAGGAGGAGGATTCAGAGGAGGAAGAGGTGGTGGAGGAGGCTTTCGAGGTAAGTGTGGGGTTTTTACCTTTCAGTAATAAGAATAGCTTCTAAAATAAAAGGCTTGTAAATATTAAAAAGGTTACAAAAATTAAAATAATTTAAAGCTTGTAAATATTGAACAGAATGTTGTGATTTTTAATGTCTTATGGATGTTTATAGTTCTGTGTAAGAGATTTCTGTGCATCCTGGTAGTTTAAACTGAAGCGCAGTACTCTGCATTTGTTGATGCATGTGTAAAACCATGTTAGTTTTTTGCATTTTATTCTGTCAACTCATTCATTGTTATCTATAGAGTTTGCTTGAAGCACAACTAAGATAAGAATTGTTTGATGTATTTTTCTTTTCTCTTAAAATAGGAAGAGGACATTAAAAATGGACCCATGAGTATCTCCTCATTGTCTTATCATGTCATCTGCAGAAGCAAAGAACCATGAAAAATTTTTGTAAAGGACCCTGAAAATATTTTTATAAAGAACTTGAAGCTACAGATGACAATTATTTTTACACTTCATGACTGTTGATGGATGCATGAGGAGAGTTAGCCCCAGGTGAAGAGCTGAAGACTGCTCAGAATATGTGTAAACTTTTCTAACTGAGCCACGATTCAATGTTATTCTTAAACTGTTTGTTTTTGACAAGCAGTGCAGTCAGTGCTTAACTCCATGTGGAGTTGGGAGTAAACAATCAGTTGAAATGGGTTTTCAAAAGACCCTACAGGTTCACTGCATGCACATACTTCAGTGTGAACCTGTGCATGACTGATCCCTGGTTCTCATCCTCCTTTTATATTGAATCTTCTGGGCTACTCTGAAATGGACATGCCATTTAAACAACCTTTGTGAACCTTTTTTTATAAATTAAATTTCAAACTTTTGTGTTGATAATTTTTTAAATGCATAATAATGTATAAGAGAGAAGACAGCAGAGTATATGTTGTGAATTTTTCTGTATAAATATTAATGAAAACCAAAGGCATTAAGATGTAGTCCTCTTAGAAGGTGCTGTCTAATGAACAAGACAAGATTAATACTATACTTTAGTCATCTAATGGTATCTAAGTACACTGATATTAAAATGCTAAGGGTTTTTTATTGGCCCTGCATCTTTCTCTTGAGGTTTTGATGTCCTGGTACTGCACCTCTGTGGTGCTCTGGGTTTGTGTGGAGCTGAGATTAAATAGCTCATCATAGGGCTCCTCTGCAGACAATGCTTTCAGTTATGTATTGCTTAGAAAGGTATGACAAAGTCTGCATGAGTCTTTGGTTTCTTTAAGTGGATGCATAATGAGGATTGTTGGAAAGATAATGACTGTGTCTTCCTAAGGATGGAGGAGACCAGGGTGCCTCTCTGCTCTGAAACTTTGGAAATAAAATAGGTGAAAATAAAACTTCCTGGATTTCTTTCAGCTGGAGCCAGGAGTGTGTTCACAGACTGTCCTACCCCCTTTTGAAAAGGGGTCTGTAGAATAATGTATGTGCAGGTATTTTGAGCATCTTGTTCAGTGTGAAAAAAGTTCCTTTCAGAATTGATTGCACTGTTACACTTTTTAATTGATGAATGCAGTAATAGGCAGTTAAATTATCTTAGCTTTCTGCTTAACAAAGGCAGCAGGTGATTTTTCTGTACCAGGATTGGACACTTACTGCATGTTTTAACAAATGTGACCATTACTTTTAATAATGTTGAACAAAACTTGAAAGAGTAGAAAAACAAATAGTAAAGAATTCATTTAAATCTGAATAGATGCTGCAAAGGATAATAGATAAAAATGTTCTTCAGATTAAAAAAAAACAAACCACCACTGAAGTTCTGCTAGGTCTGCTTTTGTGAGAAGAAGCTGTCTACTCTTAAACATGCGAAATGAGGGATTCCAAGTTTTTTGCCTGGTATTGCTGCAAGCCTAGCTTTAGCCAGGTCAGTTAAATCCAGAACTGAGAATTGTTAGGCTTTTGTTGCTGTACATTGCTAGGCCTGTGTACCTCAGGGCTTTGACTTGAGGTTTTGTAAAATTGCCTTTTATCTAAATTCTTTGCAAGTAATTGCATTTTGGGCATTCCACATTGCAGCTGAACAACACAAACCAAATGTACCTGCAGTGTCAGTGTTTCTGTCATGTTTGCAGCTGGATCCTCTCCTGTGCTGGGTTTCTTCACTGATGCTTCAGTAGTGGGCAGCTGGCTCAGATACTCTTTCCTTGTTGTTCCGACTTTGAAAGACTGACATAATACAGTCCTTACTCTTACACCCAAATCCATGCTGCTCTTTGCTATTCTTTAGGGACGTGCTTTTTGCCAGGGTGCCAGAGGGCTCCAGCTGTGACCTGTGGAGTGCAGGGTGTGACAGGCAGTGTTTGGCTGCAGGCAGTGTTTGGCTGCAGGCAGTGTTGCCTTGCAGCCCAGGAGCAGGAGCAGGCGAGTGTGCTGGGTCTCTCAGCAGGTGGAGCAGTGAGTCAGCTTCAGGCGCTGCAAGGGCAAAGCAAAGGCTTTGACCTCAGTGCAGAGGGGCTAAACAGCAATATCCATTGCAGCTCTGGAGGAAAGATTGGGCTCTTGGATATAGGGAAGGGAGCATTATGGCATGGCCTATGCATACAAAGAATGCTGTTTGGATTTTGTGCAAATATCCAGAGAAATCTTAAATCTCCACGGAGGTTGTAGGATGTTCTTAGGATGGAAGAACATACGAGGAATCTGTCTGGTTGTGTTTGCCGTATGATGATGCCTTTTTTTCATTCTCCATTCTGGGGAAGGGGGGTATTTGCAAGGCACATTAAGTCCCTGTTCTGTGTTGTCTTCTCTGTGCCATGGTGTGATCCTGCCCTCCTAATATAAGTAAAGTGCTAACAGTAACAGATTAAAATTCAGTCTCAAAAAAATGAAGACGTCTTGTCTGCAGTGTAATGCTGTAATGAACTAAGAAGTTCTCTAATTTTATATGACACCTTTCAGTCTTGAACTTCTAATTCAAATTCTAGCTGTGAGTCTGTCACAGGGCTCCTGATCTTAGTAAGTGAAATGTTCTGGATTTATTTATGTGCGTAATTACAGATACTCTGTGCTGCTGCTGAAGAGAATAGGAGAGGGGCTCATAGGTACTGTGACAGAAATGGCTGTGTTGGCAGAAGTGGCAAATTTCAAGTAGTTGTAGTGTCTGGGGAAGAAAGGTCAGAGTGCAATCTGAAGTGAGGAGAGAGGGTAAGGTGTTGCTGTAGGCTCTGGATGACAGTTTGGTGTTCCCTGTATTTATATTCCCCTTTCTGGTAGCCCTTGGAGCACATAGGTGGACTATAGCTTCTCATCTGCCACCTACCTGCTCCAGCAGCACAAGGGGGCTTGCTGTCCTGGAAAGTCTTTTGAAGCTCAGGTGGGCTTCAGAGCAGCTCAGTACACAGCACTAGTGGTGTCACCTACCTGTGTCCTCCTCCACTCCCATGGCAGTGTTTGACCCAGCTGTAGGCTCTGATTTTGAGCTGATTTTGAAACTGGCACCAGGTGCATCACCAGGATCAGATTGCTTACAAGTATTTAGAAGACCTGGAGCCTTTTGTCCATGCCACAGCAAAATTTTGGAGGGTTTTTTTTTTTCCTATTTGGGATCTAAATCCTCCTTAAACAGAGGGTAATACATGGTAGTGTATTATAAGGCTTAAATTGTTACCTAGTGAGAGTGGCTTTAGTGGCCATCCATTCCTTGTGGAGTTGTTTATTTTCCTTGTGTTTTCTGCAGATGTTGGGATAGGATGGCTCAATGTAGTTCACAGATTTGCTATGTTATTTATAGAAATTTGGTGAAGTGCAGAAAATAATTGGAATATTTTAATGTAAGTCTACAACACTGGCAGTTGTTGAACAGGAAGGATTTTCTCTGGAACTGACTTGTACATGTTGATGTTTGCCCGAAGAAATGCTGGATTGTTGCACACAGACTGGTGCAAAATAATTTGCAGTTGTATAAAGCATTGTCTTGGCAAGAAAGATTATTGTTTATTTTAAAAAAAATAAGTGTAGCTATTATGCGATGTATGGCAAGTAAAAATCTTAGTGGGGTTGTGCATCTTTCATGGCTGTCAGCTGAAGATCTCTATAGAGCGAAACTTTTCTAACCAACAGTTTAAATCAAGTAAAAGTCTTTGCGAATGAGGAGAAAGAAGTAAGTTACTCATGTGTTTTCCTTGGGGTTTGAACCATTTGCACCCCTTTGGGAAAAGGTTAAAGGGACGTTTTGCCTTAGAGGGCCCTCCAGCGGTGGAGGGCATAGTAAACATGGGAGGGATTGGGTTTGGGATGGATTTGTAGCAGGGTTACTGCAAACAGGAACAGGTTTGGGGTTGGTTTTGGTTTCAAATTTATTTCTTTTTATTGCAAAAGGTACGTTTCTCTACTCACATCGTTCATGCATTGATAGATATTTTACACGTAACTGAAAGTAGCTTGCTAAACCTCACATTGCATTGCCCCACATATATATAGAGATACATGCAAATTGAAGAATGGATTTTAATAGAAGTTACATTTTGCTACTCATCTGGGACAGGTGGGAAGGAAAAGCATCACTTTATAAGGTGCCCCTCTGACACCTGTAATGCTATGTTATTGAAGGATAAAAACAGTCTGGGGTTCTGGATTTTATCTTCTTACACCAGTATTAATAAGCAGTGTGGTAAGACATATTTTACCTGGCTTAGAAGCTATGGATTATTTTTATACTTCAATATTTAATTTCCTGTTTTATCTTTTTGACTTTATTTTATGAACTACAGTGTTGCAGAAAAAGAATACTTTTGATGATGTCTGCCTTTAGTTTTGACTTTTCTCTGTCAGTTCTAGTTACTGTAAAATTAGTCACATTTGAGAAGAGACAGAAACAATTGGTACATAGGAGGGACTGCATGTATTAGAAAGCTGTATTTAAATCAACAAGTATAAAATTTCTTTTGTTAATTGCTACTGTACATCTGGAATCCTGAGTAAAAATAGTAATGGTTTGCTTTTTTGGGATATTCAGCATTGCAAGCTCTGACTTCTGTGGAAGCTGCAAGATCTGAGGTGCTTTTGAAAATCTTGCCAAAGTGTCAGAGGAGGAAAGCAAAGATACCAAATTATTGCCATTACAAATCTTTCAGGGCAGGACAGTGTTGCATGAGGAAAGTGGCTTCATTGCCAAATGGATCATCTTTCCTTTCAGAGCCCTCCCACCCTGTTTCTGCCTAATCTTCTGACAGGAAAAATACTGTAATAATACAAATACCCTGAGAGCTGTGAGCGTAGATGTGGGGCATTAAAGGAAACGTTTGCTTGCGGGATTGTGATGCAAGGTTGTGTGTGGTAATGATGACTAAATGTTGCGACTGCACAAGTTTATATAAAAATATTCTTACCTTCAAAAGAAAGATGGAGGATGTTTGTTTTGGAGAACTGAGGAGTGGGAGGGAATGCTCTATGAGTATTTCAGAGGTTAGAGAAGAGAGAACTCTTCAGGTGTGCTTTCTATAGGATGACTGTATTCCTGTGTCACTGCATCCTTATTGCTGCTCAGAAGGCACAGCCCTAGTCTGGGACCTGCTTGACCTACCTGTGAGCCACATGCAACTGAAGAACCACTGGTGCTCATCTTTGTCACTTTTACACACAATATGTATACTGACTGAAGGCAAAAACTGTATGAAGCAGAACTGAGGTGGAACAGCTGCTTTCTGATACTCTGTCTAAGTCCTTTGGGCAAGGACTTAGTGCAGCTACTTATGCAGGGTTTTTAAAAGAGTCTTTGCTTTGGTTTGCTGGTACCTTATTGTAGAAGGGAAGAAAATATGAGCTTTTGCTGCTCAGATCTTCGAAAAATGCCCAGTAAGATGCTTTGAAAAATTTGCCCAAAGTAGGCTTACATGTATTGTGTTTAAGGGAGGGAGGCATATTCAACAACCATTTTCTATAGACCAGGCTGTTTCAGAAATGTAGCAGCTGAGTTTTCTGAAAGTCACGCTTCACTTAGTAAAATATTGGAATGTGTTTTTCTTGTGTCTTTGTCAGAGAGTTTAAATCAAACTTCAAGGTTTAAAGAACCTTGAAGAAGTAAGTCTTTAAAGATTTGAAGGGATGGGCTTTAGAGTATATGTATCCTGTTTTTAAGGAAACTGACATTTGTCTCTTCATGTTGTGCTGCAGGTTTTTGTGCTTTGCATGATGATGGGAATTAGTTCCAAGTCAGGCTGGTGATTGATTGAACTGAGTCAACTTTTGTTGAGGTTTCCAAAGCATTGCACAAGAGGTTTGAGGGGAAAAAGTTTGGGGGCATGTGACAGTTAATCTCATTAGCAGTAAGAATGAAGTTTAAGCACACTGTTCAAAATTTGCTCAGTTCTGTGCTGCTCTTTGTTTTAATTAACAATCTCCTGCATAGATTGGGAGTGTAAACTTCTTTCCACTTTAGTCCAATTAAATCATGCTTGGAAGCTGTCAATGGTGGGGGGAGCTCCTACCTACCCCCCCCTTGTTTTAATTGTTCAGTGAGTCTGTTGAATAATGAAAGAATTGCCTGACAGGGTTTTGTAGTGTTTCGTCTTCTTGATGAATTATTTCAGAGGATAGACGACAGTCTTTTGTCGAAAATGCATTGGAATGACTCATCCAATTCCTCAGGAAGTGACAATGAAGCTCATTCAGCCTTCACACAGNGACAATGAAGCTCATTCAGCCTTCACACAGACTGAGCACAACATAGTTGCAGCTTACTTAATAACAGCAGGTATGGGCATTGGCAAATTGTTGCATAACTTTTTTAAAATAGAACTTGTAGATCTGAATGCTCATTTTGTACAGTAATAGTGATGGTATTTCATTTTGTATTAGACAGCTGTCTGATGGCTTTTCTCCATGTTTACTGACAAGTTAGCATTCAGCTGCCTGACTGAAATATGCAGAAACATCTGAAGTGTGCAGAATCTAAGTTTTCTGCTCTATATTTGAAGGCAGCATTGTGTCTCAAAAAATACATTTTGTTGATATGTAATTATAAGAGAGAGTGAGAATTACTTTCTGCCAGCTTGCAAAATAGATAAAAATAGGGCATAGCTGTCACATCTTGCATTTTTCTGTGATGTGCTCGAAGCTATCTTGAGATTTCTCCTGGGCCACACGTTTGTAGTAATATATGTGTAGTCTGAGCATGTGAGCGGGTGTCTGTTAGGGGGATGTAAGGGGAAGGCTTGGAATGTGACTTAGAGGGGGGGAGCTGGTCATTAATCAGAGAAGAGCAGATTCCAGTTGCAGCTGTATTTTTCACCAATGACACGTGTTAGAAAAGTGTGCTGTGAGGCTTCACATCGTGTTTGTTCCCTGCGACTGCAGTGGTCTTTGGCTAAACTTGAATGATTATAAAATTATTCCTATTCTCCCCTTAAAAACTTATTCATTGTATAACCACAGCTTCTTCAGTCGTGCTTTTCTGAAGCATTGAGTGCTATAGTAATGAAATATCCACCTAACCAAAATGGAAACCTACTATGTTAAAAACCAGACCTTCTATACCTTTATTACGGAAAATCAAATCGGTTTAGTCTTTATTCATTCACTGTACCACAAATTTTTCCATGTTTTAGTTAGATTTTAAAATACTTTAAAACATTAATGTATTTTACATTTATATGAAATAGTATTGCTGATGGTTGCAGTTTATTTAGCACATGTCTGAAATGGTGAGTATCAAATTGCTGTGCTGGAGAAGTGGGTATTTTTGGATGCAAAGACAATAATTTATTTAAGGTCTTTGGGGAAATTAATAGAACAGCTACACAGAGCAATAGGTTTCTTAAGAAACTGTAGAGATTAATAATTGCCAAGTATTGGAAGCCTAGATATACCTCTTACATTTTTATTAAAATTGATTATGTAGTATGTGACAAGGTGATATTTTCAGATAGTTTTGACCAGCTGGTGTTCGGGATCAAAGCTATCATTGGTGATCATAGGGTATCAATGGAATTAGCCAGAATCAAGGCAGCTCTTCTTTCTTAATCTTGCATGGAAATGAAATGTCATGGGAAAAAAAAAAGTTGGAATACTTTGCAGTTTTAGGTTTTTTTCATTTTTCTGCTTCTAATTATGGTTGGGGGAGTCTAATAAATCTTTACTTTCTTAATGAGAAATGTTTTTGACAATGAAGTCCATAAAATATTTAAAAGTATGATTGATTGCTTTGCAACAGCCTTACTGCAGCAAATTTCACATCTGGAAGGTTTAAACATTGTTAATAAGCAGAAGTGTGAGAATAAGAATGAAGTCTGGGTACAGTGTTCAATTGTTATGCTGCTCTTTAAAAGATTTAAGTGTTTCTCTCTTGTTTTCTGAGAAGGAAGTAATTGTTAAGCATTACACTGGTCGGTGTATTCATTTTTGTGATGACAGCAGGGATACTCAGGCTGCAGCAAGCTCTGCTGCCTCATGGATGTCTTTCTGCTTGTAGTGGTGAATGCTCTGACATCATTTTAACATGCTAGCGGGAAAGATAATTCCATGTTACACATGTACCTGTTTTTTTTTACTTTGATGCTACTACCTAACATTGCCGTGTCCCACCCTAAACTATGTCCCTAAGCACCATATCTATACATTTCAAGGGATGGCAACTCAACCACTTTCATGGGCAGCCTGTTCCAGTGCTTGATAGCCCTTTCAATGAAGAAATTTTTCCTAATGTCAAAAAATACTCTTCCCTGGTGCAACTTGAGGCCATTTCCTCTCACCCTGTAACTTGTTCCTTGGGAAAAGAGACTGACTCCTACCTGGCTTCACCCTCCTTTCAGGTGGTTGTAGAGAATAAGGTCACCTTGACCCTCCTTTTCTCCATGCTGAGCAACCCCAGCTCCCTCAGCAGCTCCTCATAAGATTTGTGCTCCAGCACTTTGACCAGCTTCAATGCTCTTTTGATGGGCACTGCTTAACTGCTGCCTGGAGAAACTTCATTCATCTGCTTGACCTGTTCCTCAGAAACAGAGAAGAGATCATTTCTTGTATCTACATGTTTTTTCTCACTTTCTCACACATCTCTCTCAAGATGGAAGCAGTTTTTCATCTTATATTTTGTTCCTCAAAACATTCTTTTTTAGCTCTATTATTAGTTTACTTTAGTGATACTAACATTTTTACTTAATATAGGTTCCACTTTTTCTTCCCTGTTTCTCATTGCCTCCCCTTTCACCCCTTAATTTTAAGGCTGGACTCTGAATTATTAAATTTAAGTGTGTCTGGAAGGATCTTCACCCTGAGGATACGAGTTTACAGCCCTGTTGTAAACAAAATGTCATTATTGGTAGCTGTAATATCTGTTAAAACATGCCTCATAAGAAGTCTGCATTGTTAAACTTGTAATTCTCCTTCGCTCCCTCTCTCCCAAGAGATGACATGCTATCTGTCAACAGGAGAGCTGACAGAACTAGCACTGCATGTGACTTTTTACTGTGGTGTTCATTTCAAATCAGATCCTCAGCTCCCTGTTTATTAAAATTTTAGGAGCACATAGGATCAGTGTCATTCCTGAAATGTGTGAGTATATGAATATGATAGATGATGGCATCTGTGGGGCCAAAAGATGTTGGACCTCCAATAGGAGACCTGCACCTGAGAACAGACATCCTTGGTGGTGTTAAAAGAGAGATAGGTGAGGGGTAATTATGATTTTGCCTCATTTGATTTTAAAATTACTGAATCTCAGGGGTTGGCAGGGGCCTTCTTCTAAATCAGGTGCATAAGTTTTTTTTATAACCCCTTTTTTTTTTTACCAGTCACCAACCTGCATTCTTCTTTACCGTGGAGGTCAGCACTGTACTTGGTGGCCAGAGTGTTTGAAGTGTAATCCTAGATGCATTTAAATTTCTGCTTATTGTCATTGCATCAAAAGTCTTTTTGGTGCTTACTGAATCCATGTGAAGGTTACCTAACTGGAAAAGCTTTTTTCTCCTTTTCAGGTGTCTATCCTCTTCGCAAATTTGTACTTGACTGAAAATAAATCTCTTTTGGAACTTACATATGACAATAGGCTGCATTTTCTTCTGCATGTGTATTACTGGCTGGTGTGTACCTTTTGTAAAGTTTTCCTTTTTTTGTTTTTTACAGGAGTGATAAGCATTTTCAGTAACATTGTTGTGTTAGGCATTTTTGTTAAGTACAAAGAGCTTCGGACAGCAACCAACGCAATTATTATCAACTTGGCTTTCACTGATATTGGTGTTAGTGGCATTGGTTACCCCATGTCTGCTGCCTCAGACCTGCATGGAAGCTGGAAATTTGGATATACTGGATGCCAGGTATTGCAATTCAGTTAGAGAGAAAGTTTCAGCACTTAAAAGCAAACTGAGAAATAAGTAATGGCTCTACCTTGTGTTATTTTA
>VYZP01027206.1:0-5000 GCA_013400635.1 Hypocryptadius cinnamomeus
GCATTTTTTGTATATTGAGCTTTTATTTAAACAGGAGTTCCTGTATATTTATAGATGCTGTTGTTGTAATAGCCTTGTTGCATTAGTAAAGGGTATGTGTGTTTATATACTATAAATATTATCTTTAATCAGAAATGTTATCTTTAATCATTCTAATCCTAGATGTAGCCTTGACTATACATCACCTGCAGTTGAAATTCCATTAAAATCAATGGCAAAAACATTAATTAGTGTGAATTCTTAGGCTCTAATAGACTTCTTGAAATGTCTTAGCTTTTCTGCTTGTAATTGAGAAAATATTTGAACTTGTGCTCCCCTTTTGAAATTTATTATTTTACCAAATGAAGCAAATTTTAAAGCATATGAAATTAAATTGCATAGCTTGTTATTTGAATATATGCTCTCTTTGCTGTGTATGTAACGTCTTGAGGAAAAAACTGATCATGAAAAAGCTATTTATTTGCCTGAGCTTAACTGATGATTTGAGGTGATAATTCTGTTTAATAGTTCCTTCTGTGCTGGCTGTACTTAATCAACTTGAGTTTTGTAGTTATTTGGGTGTTTTTGAGGACCTCCTGTGTTACCACATAAAGATGAGGGGGCCCCTGCCTCTTTAGTGCAGTCCCTGGCCCCCAGTTGGACTGGCATATGTAGGAGAAGAAAGTTGTTCAAGGTTGAGTGATTTCTGATAAGACCCATTTGTCTGTGCTGCAGCCAATTGTGAGAACTCCTGGCTCATGGCATGAGCAGCCGGCTCTCCACCCTCAAAGGTCAGCCTGGCACAGGACTGCAAAATTTTGTGTGCTGAAGTAGAGGCAGGAAAACCTGCCTTGACTCAGAATTGAAAATATGTGGCAGCTTCAGAGACAATTGTGGAGTTGTGAAGATGGTGATTTTGGCCCACGATTCCACAGACATTTCAGGGTGGGTATTGCAGCTTTTATTGTATCTAAATGGTGATTTATGTCCTTATTCCTCCATTATTGTCCACAAGATACTGCCCTGTGTCACAGGCCTGTATTACCTAATTTTTTCAGACTGTTTCATTTTCATTAGCACAGCTGCTTTAGCTTGTGATCAGTGTACTGCACCTCATTGATAATCTAAGAGGGTATTAGATGCACAGAAGTGACACGTAACCCTGTCAGTCTGGCTTGATTGACCCCTCAGCTTCCGAAACACGGGTTAATTTTTTTTTTCTTTTAAATCCAAGTTAGCCTGCATCCATTTTCACACAGATTCTGGGCAGTTTAAAGGTTGGTCAGATTCGAATATTGCTCTTTCAAATTTGATAATGTATGAGTACCGAACTGTGACCTTTGATACGTAGTAATACATCAACATGACACGAACAGTAAGTGCAGCAATTACCTTTACTATACTTCAGATTGTGTTTTAGTTCTCATCTTACATGCAATTATTTCAGGAAAAAAGGAATGCCTTTAAGTTAAATATTTTTTGCAAATAGCATAAGTGCAGAAATTAATCTCTGGTGACTTTCTGATTTACAGATAAATGTTTTCAAATGAATCTTGGCTTTTAAATTAGCATTGTTTTAGTGGTAGGAAGGAGTCTGGTGCCATTGGCTTTTGCAATACTTTTTTTTTCTGAAAGAGTTTCTGTAAACATTTTTGTTGTGTTCTAATGTAATCTAAATTTCATATTCTAATTTATGGCCAAAGCCTGATCCTGCAGGGAGCTGACATGTCACTGTGTTCATGTTGCTCCCATGATAATACTCATGAGTTGGTTATGTGCATGGTAACAATGCAAGTTTACATGCTTTTAGGTGCTTTTCAGAACATCAGAGCATCTCAGACGTGCATCACATCCTGATTTAAGAGGCTCTTTTTAGGCGCCCCAGCAATGTTTCATCTTTTTCCTGAGCAGATCAAGACGCATTTGGTTTATTTCCAGATGTTCTTTCTCACTTGTTGTTATAAATTATTTGGCTAATGATAGTGCACAACCACTACCTGGTGGTGCTATAAAAACACAAATCAGTACTCCTTGCCAAAGAGCATAAGGCCTTGAGAGGACTGATAGCAGTTGTGGTTTCTGTTCTGTGAGCTAAGAATCAGAATAAAATTACTGTGTCATTCGGAGCAAGCAATTGAGTAACCACTGAATGGTGACTCTGTCAGTATTGTCTGTCACAACCTAAACTCAAAGGGATAATTTGAAGTAGAACTTCATGCTCTTGTAAAATACCTGACTCCTCAGCAGCCAAGCACTGAGTGGTGTTGGTGTGCCAAAGTTAGGCACTGAACTTTAATTCAGGACCTGGGCAAGTGCTTGTTTTGTTCTATATTGAGGTGAAATCAACGCCTTTTGTAATGGTGTTCTTTAAGCTGTCAAAAATGTAAACAAACCCCTTGTCTCCAAAACCGTTTAGCCATTCTGGGGCACAGGAGGCAGCTGACCCCAGTGGCTGGTGTGGAATAGGGACTGACTGAGTGGAGCCACTCCCTTCCAAACCTACCATGAGCAGAGGGGTGCTTTTGCTAAGCTGGCTTTGTCTTTGAATTCCTGCCTGTGGAGGTTGCTCACTTGCTGTGCATGTGCCCTTGTTATAGATGGATAAAACAAAAAGCTTTTCTAATGCAATGGAAGGGTGTCTTTTTTTTTGCTCACTATTTTCTAGCAAGCAGCTATTGTGGTGTTGTTTGTCCCCAGGGAGTAAAATCAAAACAAATTTATTAGATCACCAAATAACTTGCTCCTAAGCAAGCTCTTGACCATACAAATTGTTTTGCAAAGCCACAAGGAAGGTGCTACCTGGGGACAACGTGCAAATGTGTTTTTGCTTTGTTTCTTGTTGCTTTTGCCCTGTGCCACTTAAGGGCACTTGGGCCCTTAATTCCTTTGTTGGGTTGGATTTTTTTACTGCCATTAAATTTTAAATGTTAACAGCCAGTAGTAGCTTACTTTGGAAAAAAAACCACCCAGTCTACTTTTCAGCAGTGTTTTCCATTAAAAATGTAAATACTGTATATATGGAAGTCTTGGGTCTATGCTGCTGACTCAGCAGGTGATGACAGCTCAGTGGGGAAGTTTGTTTTTCAGCTGGGGCTCCATGTTGTTAGAAAGTTCCTCAGGCTGCAAGGCTGCCCTTGTGCAGGTAGGTGACTCTGGGCAGAGAAGTGCATTTGTTACTTGACTAGAAGTAGTAAGGGGATAACAATGGCAACTGCTCGTTGCATGTCATTATTTGTTGATTGTTATTTGCTCGTGCTGAATTTATTATTTCTGGTAACAACTTTGGCTTCTTTAGTTTTCTGTATTGTATATTATTAACCACTTTTTTAAAAGAGCTGACAACACTGGTATTCCCCAACAGTAGATCCTTTTTATAGTATCTATAAAATATTTCCTTTCTCTAATATTTTAGAGAAAGGGGTGAAGGTAATATTTTTTTCCATGATTCATACTATAGCAGTATGACTAGAAGTATTTATTTTTCAGAAATGTTGCGATTTTTGTTTGTTTCAGCTATTTGCCTAGATCTATGTGATTTTGGGGCTTTTTAAAAAATGGTGAATGATATCCTGGTTGCAGAATGTATTTTCTTTTTAAGGCTTATCTTAAAAGAAAAGATCTGGCAGGTTGCAATGGTAAAATCCTCCTGGAAGGAATTGGTTGAATTATTGAAGAAGTGGTAGGCAGCTGAAATTATGGACACTTAATGGAAAGTACTTGGCTAAGACTGTGCACAACATCTTGTGAATGCTCCTGATACATCATAATAAGGCATTAGGTTTGTCTAGTCATGAAGTCTGATCTATTTGATTTTAAATCTCAGATTGTGAGATTAATCTCTGATTCTGAGTAAGTGTAATGATTCTGAGAGCTGGAATATTGTTTGCCATTGTGAACAGTACTGAAGGAGTCTCAGATTGTATAACCTAATAGATGCATTTTTGTTTGATTTTTTTTTTCCCTAGGCCAATTTAATTTTGATTTATTTGCCTCATTAACCCAAGAATTCAGAAAATTGAATGCTACCTGAGTGAGGTATTATTAACACTAGTGAAATATCTTCAAATTCACTTCATGCTTATAAATTAGTCTTTTGAAAGCATTTTAAAGGCATAATGATGCTGTAGTGAAAATGTACAGCATCATTTAAAAATTGCAAAATGCATATTTGATTTCAGAAATAGGACTTGGTCATCTGACTTAAATGTATACTGATCTATTATTTATGCTTTGAAAATAGAGCTGATAAAAAGCATAAGTGTTCTTGATATTATATTTTGTCATATCTAGCTAAAAAGATTGAAATCCAGAGAAACAATTTTCTGAAGAAATGAAATAGTATGCCCTCCTGAACCCCTGGGGAAAATAGCCTCTCTGTTTGCTCAGAATACGAAGCAGTAAAACAGTATAAGTAAAACAGACAGCCCATGTCACATTCCTATTTGTACAGTCTGGAATGATGTTTTAAAAACATTTTCTAGTTATTTTTGATAAATAAATGGCACAAATAACATCTGCAAACCAACCCTGATGTAAGATTTTTCAGATCAGATTTGTTTGTCGGTGAAAGAAAATTTTTTGTCAGAAAATTGCCTTGCAAAACTAAAGTTGTATAACTCCCAAAAATATGCATACCAAATGTACAAGGATATATCTTGTTCTCTTTTGCCTTCCCTTGGAGAAACTAATGCTGATTCTTCATTATCTTTGCTTTTGGGCTTAGAAGGTAGCTTGATAAAAATATGGGATAGCAAAAAGCTCAGCTGCTAAACACATGGTTATGAAGTGTTAAATAGCTGGAAGTTCATATTCATAATGGAGCATCCAGCTGTGTATTTGGAATAATGTACTAAGGTTAAAGCTCTGAGGTTTCCCCCTGAGCCAGTAGTGCTGCACTGAAAACTTGGCTTCGTGCTTATAAGATCCTTGCACAGGTGCTGCTCCCACCTCTGCTCAGGGGGTGTCAAGGACTGACGTGTGTTGTCTGGCTGTTGTTTCTTCAGGTTCTGCCAAAGGCTGCC